>MU227363.1:1295456-1320535 GCA_018584345.1 Thuja plicata
TAGTAACTGAAGTTGAAGATGAGATCAAAAGAGTCAATATTTCTCTCTCATTCTTTAAAGGCAAATTAAACCAAATAGAGGTTAAGCTAAGCCTCTTTTCAAATGATTTTAATAATTTTATTCCTTCCTTAAGGGGAGATGATGATCAAGTAAAGGCTTTAGATGCCTGGAAGAATGAATTTGACAGCAAGATGCCTGGTGATGAGGCATTTCTCTTGGGAGCATATGTTGATATTGAAGGATTCAATAAAATATTGGATGAGGCTTTCAAAGCAGAGACTGACATCAACAAATTCCTACTAGATGTCAAAAATATCACTGATGCTAATGGGATAGACAAAAGGTGCAAGTACAGAGTACTCAAGACTTTAAGTGGCCATCGGATGATGAAGTGAAAGCATGGGAGTTGATGACCACGCCCAAGAGAAAGAAGCCAGCAGTAGAAGAAGAAATCTTGGACGAGGAGTAAAGGTGAACACTTGGCACTGCACTATTCGAAATAAGAGGGATAGTTATTGCAAAAGGAGAATGTAGATGAGTATACAAGCACAGCTATCCAGACTCAGCATAAATACTGCCAACTACCATCTATACAAATCTGATTGCAGTCGCTAGATCGGGAGAAGAACAAAGAATATTTGTTTCCATCTTTTGACTCGGTTGCTCCATCGCTTCTTCTTTCTTTTGTTTATTTTATAGTTTTAGGGTTAGGTTTTCTATGACCATCCAAAGCTTGTTGCATCCTAAATATCAAGGGATTCCAAGATGGTCAAAAACCTATATATAACAAAAGAGTTGTAATTGTAAAGGGTCTTTAAGGTTGGAATTTTTTGGAAAAGAGAAAAAATATATTGTAGAATTTAGATGTTCTGAACCTCTGTCTATCTTTTGAATTTGCAAAATCTTTCATGTATGGAAGCTGGATCATATAAATAAAATACAGTGCAATTTTACTCTCTTCAATTGCTGTCTCTTTATTCTTTGTGTATGCTCTTTTATGTTTAAATTTGCAAGGCATTCTGAAGCATTTTGGTTATTAGGTAACTATCTAATTGCTTGCAAGTTTATTTTGAGGGAAGAACTAAGTTTTGTGAGTAGTTTCAGGGAGCATAATGATTTTTTAAAGATTTGATGCAATCGTTTAGAGGTGACAAGGTAATTTGTAAGACAACTTATCTAAATTGCATGTGGGTTGTAAGGCAGCTTATTGTATTTTGTTTCTATGAGATCTTAGTTTATTGACTCTGTAACCCAAAGGATAGGCATTGGTCTAGAAATTGGTCTGATAACCCATTATCCTCCAAGTTATTTCAAGGCATCAAAACCAATTTAATCAAAATACTCTTGTTACTAAGAACAAACAAACTGAACTCAGTAAGGACTCATGTCAGCAGGACAGTGTCCATTTTAGTGATTCCTGGGAGAGTGAATCATTAGGTTATCCCTCCTAAAAGAAAAGGAAGAAGGATGAAAGTCCTTATTTCACTGGTGTATGTTCATAAAACCATAGCCTGGCTTATAGTACTCTGTTTTAAATTAGTTATTGCAATCTCTCGAGTATTATACAAGTTATTATAGTGAGGTTTTTAACACATAACCTGTGAATGAAACAATCCACTAAATACATAGACTGAGATATCAGTAACCTTTAAAAGGTAAAACCTTCCTGAGTCTGTGGAGCTCAAAAATAAGAAGGATCTTATCCAATCCTTAGAAATTAATCTTTCTCTTGCCTAAAAGAGGTTGCAACTGAGTATACAAGGTATATTGTCATCATTAGGTAGGTGTTGCAAGAAAAAGAGCTAACACAAACCTTTATACTTTTTTAGAAAGGCCTGTCTGGGGAATGCACTTCTTCCTTAGAGAATGACCTTAAACTAGTAATCCTTTCGGTATATAAACAAGGCACGAACCAAAGTTCTGTCTTATCTAGCCAAGCTCAGGCGAGGCATGTTGATGATAGTTTGGATCGGGTGAATATCCCTAAGGAGCCAATGTGATCAACTAGGATCTTAAGTGAGTCACGCACATACAAACCCATTGGAGAGACACCACGGACCCTTACTACAACCTTGATTATTTAGAGGCCAACCCGTTTTACCTCCGAATAGATACCTTATTATAGTGCAAGGGGTTGCAGAATTTCCCCCCAAGATTCCCAACATATGTGTTCCATGGTATTTGTGTAGTGAAAGAGATCTTCACTCCACGGCAACAATACCTGAAAATGGCAAAAACACAGGCACCTACGTCGTGGACCTTCATGTCCTAGTAGCATGACAATTGCTGTGTGAGCTAACGGACATTCAAGCATTGGGCATATAACATTGTATTTTGAAGCCAATTTGACCTAGATTAATCTGATTGTTCATTGTTGAGACCTTGTGATAACATTGCAACTTGAAAAAGTTGTAGAACATACACAATCTCAGGCTTCATTTCTCAAAAACACAGTGTCTAGTGTGCTTGTTCCTTTGATCAGTTTCTGAAAATGCAAAACAAAACATTCAAACTATCAAAATGAATCAAACATGTTAAAGTCTAGGGTTTTCAATGTCAACTATCTTGCGAATCAGAAGCCTTGTGTGTGATAAAACTACCACAATCGACCATTTATTTTACCACAATCAGTGAAATTGTACCACATTTTTTTGATCAGAGATTCTATATTCTTGTTCTGACCTAAAAACCTTGAAAGAATTCTTCATTTGGTGTCCAAAACTAGTGTCTATCCTAGGAAAATGCAAAGAACATTGTGTGAATCTCTAAACATTTAAGATTACCCTTTCTCTGTAAAGCACGATTATTGTCTAAAACATTGTTAGTTTGAAAGCTCAGACTCGAAGTATCTGGATATCATCTTATCAAACATCATCATCTTTTTCAAATTGACTTTGTCCAAGACAAAGGTCAGAAAATCCTATCTTTTATCATCATCACTTTGAGATCAAGTTATATCAAAATCTGTCCTTAGAATTACCTTTGTCCAAAACATAACTCAGACTTTGTCTTAGAAAGGATCCTCTTCTTTGTTTGCCTTATATCACTTGTTTTAGTTACAAAACCTGGACCGCGCTATGTCTCAAACACCTCATGGAGGACCTTACACAAGGTCTATGGCTAGAGCTCAACCAGATGAGTCATATATCAATCATTTCCCCACTTGGGAAACAGAGCAAGAGAATAATACCTTCATGAACACTAGTTCTACTCTATTCATTGAACCACCCCGTGGGGCAGCCTTTTTCCAAGATATCACAGAAGAAGAAATTGAAGATGTGGAACAAGATGCCTACTCCACCAAAGTAGTTGACATTGTTATAGAGAGGAACCCTGAGCATTACTTAGCCATGCTAATAAAGAAGGGAGTCAAGCTCCCCGCTAAATTCAGCGTATCAACTATATGGGCCGAAAACCCTCTCGCAGGTCAAAACACTACTCACACTCCTCAGATCCTACATGTTGTGTCACAGATCTTTCCACCATTGGCTTTACCCACATCAACGCAGACTGTATCCAATCAAACTAATGACCAGAACCAAGCCAACACATCATCTACTCAAGGCATGACAAGCTCGCAACCAAGTGCACCCATGGTCACTAGTATGCCTCCACCCTTAATCTCATGGCCTGCGCAGTCCAACTCTCATGCTATGCCTTCCATCCCACCAAACACCAGTTATTCTGAAACTATGTCGCTGCTGCAATCCCTCCACACTAACCTTGGGATCAACACATCATGCCCACAAGGATCCATCTCTGCAGGACCTATTTGCAGTCAAGGCTAGCCCAAAGCTACATCTTTGCCCATTCCGACACCCATCCAACCTCCACAATAGCAACCCCAGCTTGCGTTAATTTTTTGAAACTGCAAATTGAAAAACTGGGTAGCTGACTGATCTGGAAAATACTTTAAAATGCCTCTGTAATTGACCTCTAAATTTTTTGGGGACCGAGAAGAAAATTTGGAGCTCCTGGGCGAAATTAGGGTTTTTTGGAACTCCTATAAGTAGCCGAGAGATCTCTTCATTTGTCACTTTGCGAATTTGAGCTCTGATCATCTTGGTAAGTTTCTTTATTATTTTCTGTTCATTTTCTTCCTTCTTTCGAGCGATGGCAGGGCTTTTAGGTGTCGTTCACATTTATGATCAGGTCTGTTCATACCGTCGACCTCCTGGCTTTGGACGTCCGGTGAGTTTCCGTGCATTGCGTGTCATTTATTGGTTTTAAATTTTGTACTTTTTTGAAAAATTTATGCCTTTGCCGCAATCGCCTACGGTTTTGCCGCAATTGTGATTTAAATGCCGCAATTGCAGGTTCTGTGCCGCATTTGATAAAAGTGCCGCACTTGATTATGTAAAATGCCGCAATTTTTTTTGAGTGCTGCACTTGTAGTTTGAGTGCCGCAATCGCATAAAAGTACCGCAGTTGATCATGTTTATTACTACAATTGACTTTTTGACACTATCTGCCTAATTTCTTTGCCTGTTATCTGCTTATTTTTTCTTTTGTTACGTTCCTCAATATCTAAAATTGATAATTTTATGGTTTTGTACTCTTTGCAGTTCGTCGGGCGCATTTTGCGACGTCGAGAGTCCAGGCTAGCGGGACTCGTTTATAGATTCCAGCTTTCAGAGGATGAGAGGTCAGTACTTTGGGACCTGGGTTTATATTAGATCTGCTACATGCCTGAGATTATGACCAACAGGGGTCTGTTCTCCATTCTTGTAGAGCGATGGCATTCTGAGACCTGCACCTTCTGGCTTCCTACCGGGGAGTGCATTGTGACCTTGGAGGATGTGTATAGCATCCTCCAACTCCCTATCCAGGGCGAGTTGGTGGAGTACTCCACTCATACTGGTGTCCCTGCTTTGACTGAGCTTCCTTTCCTTTTAAAATCTTCTGCCACCTTTAGTATATCCTCTCCCATAAAGTTCCAGCACTTTTGGAAGAATTCCGATGGCATCACATCAGGCCCTAGAACTTTATCTGAATGATTGTCGAATGTCGCCTTTTTGATTTCCTGAATTGAGAAAGGCCACATCAATTCTGAATTATATGCCTCTAAAACAACCTTTGGAATGACATCCAATAAAGCAAAAGGCTCGATCTTTCTATCCTCCAAAGATTCTCCAAGTAGAGTACTGAAATGTTTAACCGCTATATCTTCGATGACCTCATTTTCTTCCTATCAAACTCCTTGCAAATCCTGAATATGGTGAATACTATTCGCCGATCTCCTCGACTTGACTGATGCATGAAATTTTTTTTTATTCAAATCCCCTTCTTTGATCCAACTCTCCTTAGCCTTCTCCCTCCAATATACTTCTTCTCTGAGAAGAATCTCTACCAATTCGCTCTTCGACACCTGCTCTTTGTTGAAGTCTTCATTAGACATGCCGGAAGCAATAGCTTGTAGGTTGAGTGCATCTAATTCCACCTCAACTCTAAATTTTTCTGTGACTACATTCTTGAAATTGTTCTTGTTCCATGCTTTGATATTTTCCTTCACAAATTTAATTCTCTTTGTAAAACAAAATCTTGGAGTGCCTTCATAAATATTGCTATCTTTCCACCACCTTTCCACTAACGGGAGGAAATCCTTATCTCTCCACCACATACCTTGGAATCTGAAACTACCTTTCTTCCTATTAGAATCTTCTTGAATATTAAGCTACACAAGATAATGATCTGATAGAGATATTGGAAGGATACTGGTCCCCAAAGTGAGAGAAGATTCTACCCAAAACATGCCTACCAGAAATATGTCTAATCTTTCAGATATTCTGGTGAATTTCTCTCTATGATTTGTCCAAGTGTACTTACTATTCGAAGGGACCACGTCTGTCAATTGATTATTGTTCACAAACTCTCTGAAATCCTCCATGACTTGGTTGGGCATGCACAAACCCCCCGATTTCTCTTTTAGTTCCATTAAAGCATTAAGTCAGCTCCTAAAATAGCTCTTTCACTATCAATGGAAGACAACTTGGCAGAAATATCCAACCACACCTTCAACTTATCTGGAGTTTTTTTCGGGCCATAGAAATTAAAAATGTGAAACACAACATTATTTTTAAGGCATTCGTCTACCTTGTACATCTAGTTAGTAGATCTTTCAAACTCTATCATCTTAATAAGTTTGGGATTCCATAGCAGACCAAGGCCTCCTGCTGACCCACTGGCTTCTTGGAAGCATCCTTCCCACATATTACAAGAATGAAGGAAACTAAGAGCTTTATCTAAATTCAATTTGGTCTCTTGAAATAAAATAATGTCACTCTCAGACTTATGCAATTATCGTTTAACCAAGCATCGCTTGTCAGGGGCTGATAGACCCCTGATATTCCATGTGGTTATTTTCATCTTTCTCCAAGGGAGGCCCCTGCTCCCTTAGTTTTTCTCAAGAAATAAAATACATTAATAATACATTTTTCCGAAGCCCTTTCTTCCCTTTTTTTTTTGTTTGTCCTCCTACCTCTTCCTCCTTTGGTCTTTCCCAGAAGGGCATTAACCGATTGGCTAATGCTCCTTGGATCAACATTATCCAATTCGTCAAACAAGGCAAAGTTCTCCTCTGAGTTTCTATCATATTCAACCTTCGTATCTGCATAATTTTGTTTCTTATATGGGGTCTCTATCTATAGGTCAATATCCTTAGGGAATTGTTTATCTCCCAACCCCAAGCATTCACCAACTCTTCTGGGAACCTCAACAAAGTCAGAGATACCCTTATCCTATTTAAAACTAAAGTCTGCTGAAACAGTTTTAGTAACCATTTTTTGTGATCCTCCCTTCTTGATCCAGAATTTTGGTTGTTTAATCTTATCTGACTTCATCTTCAATCCTATACCTCTAGATCTATCTCTCAGACCATCTAGTCTAGAATCTTCAATTTCCACTTGTTGATTCCAAACACATCCTCCAAATTTGAGAGTGATGGAACTGGGTATCTTCTTGACCACCGCTAACTTGATCCTCGCATAAAGATACGAGTCATTTTCTATAATATCTTCATCTATATCTAATGGAGTACCCAGAGATCTCCCAATACACTTCAGACTTGCGTCCCCCCAATACTCAATTGGAAGATTGTATAATCTGATCCACACCGGATTATTGTATACTCCCAAAGGAACCGGGTCAAAATTCATTTTCCATGACTACAAATATAAAGGAGAAAAGTCGCAGAACCAATTTTGTTGGTTCAGGATACCATTCTTGATATCTTCACTTTTGAAAACCACCATGAAAAATCCTTTTGGAATGAATTTCAGAACCGTTTCCCTGCTCTAGTTGTTTGTCACCCATTCCTTGATATGAGCTTTCGACAAACTTGCTCCAACAAATCTCCCAATAAATGTCATCTTGCTCCAAAGTTATACATCCAATTCTATGTCTTCTGGAAGTTCAATATCCATTGGTTCATCTTTCTCACGGATAAATTCCTTTGTGATCCTAACCCCATCATCAAACCTCTGGCCTCCCTATTTAACATCTCCTGTAAATCTTCTCCTCCGCAGCCGCCATCTCCCCATCTCCGCTATTTATTTGCTCATCTTGTGGGGTGTTGTATTCCATGTACATCCTTTTAGATTGCATTTCAATCAATATTTGCAGTTCTCTTCAAGTTTTCCACTATTGTTTTTTTTCTTATAAACATTGACTAGGAGAAAAATGTATCTCTTTTGTAAATCAAAAGCTCATAGGGCAAATGAAATTTGAATAGATAGTGCATTGGTGGAAAAGGCATTTTTGAATCTAATAACCAATTACATGACGTAGTTGTGGATTTCTGATGCTAAGTCTCTATTCCACTACATACAAATCTCGTGCAACTATCAACACTAGTAGAATTGGCACACGTTTTTGACAGATAATTGGTTGAATGTTCTACCAAGATTGGTGGAATGATCAACAAATGGTCTTGTCACTATTTTTCTAGTCAAAATTTTGACACATCGTTGTTAAGGTCAAATGTTCTATGCCAATCTTGGTCAAAATTGACTTTTGCAATTGCCAATTTTATGCGTCGAACGTTCGACCAATGTCGGTCAAAATGTTTGGCCCATCCAACCAGGATGCCAAACCCACAACATTAAATTGTGACACAGAATGGTCGATATGTAGACCAATCTTGGTGAGGGTTTCGACCAAAGTGCATCAAAATTTTGACCAATATGGAATGTTAAAAAAAACACCTGAAGATAAATATCTAGAGTAATGACCAATGGCATCCTGGTCGGTTAGTCTAGATATTTATCTTCAGGTGTTACTTTGCATTAATATATATGGTTGTGTATTTTGTTATCTATTCAGATATTTATTGCTTATTCGGATTGGTTGAAAGTCTTTTTCTCTTCTTATTAAATATTGATCCTTATGGATTAAAATAAGAGATAAGTTTCCAATCCCACTCCATATTGATCCTTCTTCAATTAATCCTTCCTTAATTCCTATGCTCCCTTTATGTATATCACAATTGTCTTATATCTTGGAACAAAACTTACTATGTTTACCTTCCTTATGATGATCCCTTCTTCCATGCCTTCAATAAATGACTCTCCCTCCTATTTATATCTTCGTGATGGGACTCACAACATTTTATTATTACAACCTTTCAAGAGAGTCAAAACCCTTCATCCTTGAAAACCTAACTGCAAGGCACCTTTATAAAGAAGAATTGCAACCATGTCTAGGATTTAGATTATCAAAGCTAATTTGAATTGCATATGATGATACCATGCTTTAGATATTAAAAAATATTCAGAGATCATGAACAATTTCATGGGTTATGGAGAATATTTTTAAAAAATGGGTTTTCCTTAGAAACCTTTCTGTAAGACAGACATTTTCTGAAAAAAAACAATTGCCATGAATTTGTCCAAGTCGAATCTGATTTGAAAATGTGGTTTGGAAAATCCAAGATAAATCAATTATCAAAGCACCACACCTGATAAAAGAATCTGATAGCACCATTCACAATGATCCACGCATCACCCTAAGAAATTTATAATACTAGTACCAATGAATATTTAATGCAAAGATAAATTTTTCTAGGGTATGCCTCAATCATCTAACCAAATGTTGTCAAAGCAGGACATCTAATAGAAAAATCCACTTGGACCATTCACAATTATGATCACACATGAAGGAGGCCTTATTAGCATGGTGAGAGCACATTGCAAGTATGCTACGTTAGTGATGCTTTAGTGACATTCTTTCTTTGGTTATCCTATTTGCGTGAATGTTTTTTTAAGTGAGGACAGGTATGGTGAGTTGCAATTGTGTTCGTAGAAGTAAAAGATAAAGGGACAAGGTTCTCAATCAGGTTGGTAGGAGTAAAAGAGAATCTTTGATTGGTGATTCTAAGGTGCATTTAGGATATGTGTGAGGTGTTTTGGGAGAAAGAGGATTAGATTTTAGCAACAAGGAGAGATTTTGTTGCAAATTTGTGCCTTTTCTTGCTTAAAAAGGCTATTCATACCTAACCAATTTGAAGACATGGAAATAGCGAAGGACACAGAATTAATCTAAGTGGCGAAGATTCTAATGGAAAATCATGTTGAAAGAGAAGATTCCATACCCTCCCTAATGCAATAAGAGGAAATGAACAAGGAGTTTGAAGCTTTGAAAAGAGAAATGGCAGTGTTGAGGCTATATTGTTGTGATATGGGTAAGGTATAGCAAGCTTATATGCTTCACATGATAATAGGAGACTTTAAGTGAGAAGTGATTACAACATTTTAGTGTTCTATAGTAGTTCTATTCACATGACCAGACATTGTGGGGGGTTCAATAATGGAATCCAGCTCCCATCATTGGTAGACTTTGCAAACTACTAGTAAGCATAAGGAGGCTTAAGGGGATTAATTGGCATTGTACAGGTGTGCAAACCAATGGTGGGCATGGTTTCAAATAGAGGGAAAATAAGGGGGTGTGTAGGGTTTAATTTTTATGCATACATTTAATGGCTTATTGTTTGGTGTTCTTAGTTTTTGGAGATATACAATATTTGGAATTTTTCTGCTTGCCTTGTTTCCTCAGTAGAAATAGGTAATGAATCAACAACTGCTATTTCGGGAGTAAAGATAATTGCAATTCCGGTCTCAACAACTCAAAGTGGTGTAGAGAAAGACTCATGTTCAAACTGAGCTTCAAAGCATCCTAAAGACTATAATTTGGATAATTAAATATTGAAACATGGCTTTAATACCAACTAATAATGTGCTGCTGATGAAGGCAAGTTTAGATTCCAAACAGAGATTGAAAATATCATAATCACAGCAAAGAATAAATTCATTTTCCTAAGTTCTAGATATTTATTTACTTGAGGATATTTAAATCATTAGATGAATACCACCATATGTAACAGTTTAAAAGTACTATGTACAAGTACAAGCCAGAACTATGCTTCAACAACAAATGCTAATAAAACAAACCTACTTTTATACTAGATAATAAATTCCACCAAAACAAAATTCACCATGAAAAACTACTCATTTACACTAAAAATGTAAGGGGCGTTTAAGTTATTCATCAAATGTCAATGTTATGCTCAGTTATACTTGAATTAGTATTATCTGGCTATGAAGGGGATCTGTTTCTCGAGAAATAATCTCCTACAAACTCAAAATTATAAATGATGCAGCAACAATTGGGTCTGTATTCATGTGTGGAAATGTTGCATTCCCACCTTTCCCATCTATTGTTACTTCAAATGTAGCTTCAGCATTACATACCGTAATCAAATTGCACATATCTAAAATCTCATTCCATTTGTCAACAAGGATATTTCAATGACCAACTTATAAAATATCTTCAAATAGAACAAAAATTAGAAAGGACCACCCAATCATTATCACTAGAATATCATGAAAACAACAAAAAAGAATGAGAATAACAAACAATAGATGGGAAAGGTGGGCATGAAAACATTGAGATTTAGACTGTCGTACAAAGGAGGGAAGTTTCAAATCTCATTCCCTAGGGGCCCCCACTAGACTAAACAACCTGTGATAGTTGTTGAAACTAGAAAGGTACTAACTACTTTTTTATTATTTAAAGTTTGTCATTTGTATCTACTTGGGTAGCTTTGAGTTATAGTCACCCATACTTGCACCATGTGATTCAACTTAACTAGCAAGATTTTTTTGAGGGATTTATGCTTGTGTGCGTGTTATCTGTCATCTGTTTAGACTTTCATGGAATGGTTTGATGTTAAAAACCAAATTAGATCTATAAGTTGACTTCCCTGAAAGCTATAATACCAAAGTACATTTATAAGTTAACTTGAGTGATTAGGGTAGGATTGGGTAGCTTTCTAATATGGTTTTGTACTCATTGTTATTGTTGGTTAGTTTGGTTTTATAATAGGATATAGATATTGTGCATGTTATCTGTCATTTATTTAAAGAAAACATTGCACATATCTGAAATCTCATTCCATTTGTCAGCAAGGAGATTTCAACGACCTGCTTATAACAAATCTTCAAATGGAACAACAATAAAAAAGGACCACCCAATCATTATCACTAGAATATCATGAAAACAACAAAAAAGAATGAGAATAATATACAAAATTTATCTCATTATTGACAAGATTTTGCATTGCATTGGCATACACTTGGCTCAATAGGCCTTCACCTCCCCTCTGTTTCATCAAAAATATGTAGAACAAAGAATCAATACACTCTCATTAGATGTGACATGAGAAGAAAATAATAGTCCTATGTAATGTCCCTTTTTGTCATAGTTTGGGATTGATCCTCAGAAATGTAAGTTGTTACAATTATTTTTCATCTTAATATTTCTCTATTTTGATTTTTCATTTGAGAGTGCTTGATAGATACTAAGTGCATACAAAGGCAATATTGTAAATTTGTAGTACTTTCATGTATCATTCTGGGAGTAAAGATTGATGCCAATGTTTGTTTTATTCAAAATGATATGTCTTGAATTTATGGATGAAATTAATGTGCAGATAATTTCATTGTTGCATCCTTTCTTGAAGCATTAGATGACGTTGTTGCAAAGAATCCACAAACAAGCAATACACATGATTCATTACCTATTTCTACTGAGGAAACTCAATTTGTTCAAGACCAATTACCATACTAAGCATAATTACAAAACATGAACATTTTATGTTACAAATATAACTACACACATCATGAAATCATACTCAAATTGCATAGAAGTAAGGTGACAAATAGAGTTGATGACTCTTTCATTTAATAAGTTACAAAATAAGTAACTACGTTAACAATACATAACAAACACACCTTTGTTTCCTTCTTTGTAATTAGTAGTAGAAGAGAGAGCATCAAGGTGATATCTAGCTTGCCTTGAAGTATTGAGATTTCCTACGCTACTTTGTTGAAGGAGCTCAAACCGTCACAAAGGATCTAACATTAGATGACAACACTCATGATGGATTATATTCATAATTGTATACTTGTAAATAATGATAATGATTGTTAATTTTTCATACTTAAGCCATATAAATCGATTCACAACTTTCGATTTGCTATTTTCTACAAACACAATAATTTTTAAATGGCCTCGGCAAAGCCATCATCTGCCACATGTCCCATGTACATAACACGTGGAAGTATTGACAATCTAGATGGATTGTTTATGAATGCTATGTGCAAATTACATATTGTTAATATATATTACTACTCTGTGTGAGGAAATGGGAGTCCAAAGGAACTGATTTAACACTTCACCTACTCAAAAACACAAACCAATGAAATAATCTAGATTAGGCCAAGAGAGGTTGATGTATTCAAGGAAGAGAATACTTAGACAAAATGAAGCCGAATCATGCCAAAAAAGTTGACTATTGGCCCTTCCAGTTTGTTATTTGATAGTTGTTTGACAATGACACATTCAAAATGCACTTATGAGAAAAGACCTAAAATGAATGAAATTGATTAAATAATGAAGGTATGTTAGTTTGAGCTTCACTTGGTTTCAAGAATACTTTAATGTTCTCTACTTAACAAGGCAAACCATGTGAAGGTGGAAGCTCATCTGGCCTCACCCCCCCCCTCCCCCTAAAATTAATCTAAATTCCCCATTAACATCTAATTACACATTTCATTCATCCATTTATGAACTATAACATTCAATCAATACAATCACATAACATTCATTAATATGATATAACATTCATTAATATGCAACACTAATCAAGAATTTATTAACACATAACAATATTCATTAACATGAAATAAATTGCAATATTAATACGCAAAATTCATAGATAATTACTTAAAACAACGTTCTTTCATTATCCAACAAAGTTAATCAAACAAGTTTTATCAAAGAGCATTTTTAAGAAATAATTTATTTTTTGGGTTTTTCTTAATTTTCTTAAGGAAAAGGCTTGCAAGAGCATCAATATCTTCCTCAATACCTTGCTATGATCTCAAATTATGATGCTTCCTCATGTTTTGAGGAGCACGAGGTTGCTGCACTAAAGGGGGCTCTGCTGCAATAACAAGTAAATGGGTTAAATTCACATACTTTTTTTTACTGTTACATGTATTTCAATAACAAGTAGAACATAACATGCATTTTTCTTTACCTGACAATGCCACATCATGTACAATAACATTTTGATCTGCCGCCATCTCAACATGCTCTAAAATATTCAAAAATGGCCAATTGTAATTAAAGATGTTAAATTCTATTAATAATTGCGTAATTTATTTCCAATAGAAAATTAATACCTCCACCACTATGATGCACATCATTTTATTCATCACGCCTAGGTTTTGTGATAGGATTTGAAGGCTGCAGTGAGATGTCATGCACATTGTTATCACGAAATAGTCAATTTATCTTCGAAATTAATTATTCAATTTGATTTACTTTTCATTTGACCAATTTACTTGTGTCTCATCTGGTGCAGCAGATTCTTCATTATGGCTTTAAAGTGTGGCCATGTTTTTTCTATGTCTTTAAATGCAGAACCATCTGCATGCATTCACATAATGTCATCTTGACTTCTATTGCGTGCATGGTAATCCATAAATTGTGCCAAGCTAGTGCACCTGAATAATTGTTGAAGACGTGGAATAATGGGAATGTACCGAAGAACCTTGTGAGGCACATTTTTTGTTATTTGATATGACTGATATCTACTAATATGACAATTAGGGTATTCTGTTGAAAATTCATGTTGTTTATGATATAAAATGTGATCATTGGGACATGCATGTATTGTCTAATACTTCATTCCAATTTGATTCATAATGGTAGATAATTCTCGGTACGAACAAGGCAAAATGTTTGATGGTGGTAACAAAAACTCACCTACCAACCTACAACAACAAATATGAATTGTTAATATAATGAATAGTAATGGTATGCTAACATTGAAGATGAAAAAAATGGCATACCTTAGCATACACGACATTGTTACATTGGATGAACCATTCATAACCTTCAAGTTCATCAACAACACTATAGTGGAGAGAAGAGTTATTTGGGAGCCTTGGTATAGGGGCTAATATGTCTTCTCAAGTATAGGTATATCAAGACCATCTTCATCATCTTTATCAGATGCGCTAGTACCATCATCATGATCATCTTGATCAGCTACACCAATACCATCTTCTTCAATCATGTCCTCTAGCACATTATCAGCTATGCCAATACCATCATCTTCAATTGTGTTCTCTTCCACAAGATCATCTTCTTCAATGGGAGCGTTATCCTCGGCTTGGATATTCACACCTCCATGTTTCTCCAGCTGGAAATCCACATTCACCAATCGACAAAAAATGTACCCCCCTTCAACGTGACCATGTTGCCTATAATGACTCTGGGCTTTTGTGATTAGAATTCTTTGATTCTTTAATCCCTTACACTTTTTTCAAGGACAATTGCATTTATCAACTTTTCTTTGGAACTGAGACCACAATCTAGCAATTGTCTCATTTTTTTGTTTTGGGTTCACATTGCCAGATGTGGACTTTCTTCACAGGCAATTATTCAAGCTATAAATATACAAAATATAAACATTCAAGCATTAGTAGTATCTTGTATATACTCAAAAATAATAAAATATTACAAGATTATTCCAATTGATAAAATATTACAAGATTATTCCAATTGATAAAATATTATTATATAGCAGAGATAAATTTATTAGAGTTCCAAATTACTCATACTTTTTCAATGATGACAATCAAGGGACACTCAAGTCTTTGGAAGTGGTTTAGGCATGGTCTTCATCTATTATGGTCATCATAATCACATTGTATTCCATTTGCATTATTGCTATGAAAGCTAGTGTTGTCTTATATTTTGCTATCGTCTTTAAGTATTATTTTACAACGATCCATATTATTTATATGCAATAGTCCATATTATTTAGTGCATAGAAATAATATGGACTGACTAATTAGCTTTCAAACAAATTGCATTTAACTACAACACTACTTTTAGTTTAAGGCCTTAAAGGCCTTAAGGACCCTCTTAGAGCATACCATTTTTCATGAGTTTATTGCTTCTAACCAACCACTGATAGTGAAGTACTAGCACAAAAGTATGGTCAAAACAAGACCTTTGGATGCAAGATTTTAGTGTTGTTTTGGAAGATTATATGCCCAAATGTAGTTTCATTAAAAATAAATTCTTTTTATAGTTTGATTACAAGATGTTTTTTCAGAAGTTTGAGTTTTTCAATATTAAAAGAAAGAAGTTAAATATATAAAAGAGAAAACTGACATATAAGAAAATGAAAGATTATAAGTTTGGCTATAAAATCACAATGAAGTTCATTGTCAAACAGATTGTATTTCTAGGCTTTGATAGAACACAGGAGAAGTGCACAATCCAAATCAATGCAAAAGCTCTTGCTTTAGTTCATGTGAAACCAACCTTCAATGATGGTATCCATGTAATTAGACATAATACTTTTTAAATCGGTATAGATCAAGTTGAGTCAGAGATAAGAACTGTGGGCAACTTGCTGCAAGGAAGAACAAATGTGAATTCTTTTTTAGATGCAGAAAATAATGATCGAGATTTCATGTCAGTCCCCATAGGAACAAATGTTACTGGTCATCATATTGAAGATCAACACCGTAAGACAACTTCAACCTCCAGCAAAGATTCTAATTATTCTCAACAACGATTAAGGGGAGGAATAAATCTTAAATCATATCAACAAAGAGCAGAAGATCTTGAAGGCTTGCTTGAGCTTAGTGCACAATTACTCCAACATGAAAGACTAGAAGAACTTGGCATAGTTCTGAGGCCTTTTGGACATGGTAAAGTCTCCCCAAGAGAAACAACCATATGGCTGAAAAAAAACCTGAAAGGAGTGATGAGTGATGATCACTACATGGGTTGAGAATCATCGATAATTCAACATGGTACTTGTTTATATATATTTTGTATCTATTTTTATAATGTGTAAATATTACTTGGCCCTCAATTTGCCCCCAAGTCCAACATTTCTCCTTTATATCTGACTTGTGTTGTCTCATCTATAGTATCTATTTGCAGACAAATGATTAGTGTTAATAAAAACTTCTATTGTGCGGTTTGAGAAAAAAATTGGGTGCGGTCATGGTATAAAATGTGCCCCAAAATGGTGCAAAAAAAACCTTGTAGGCAACATGACCACTCTGTCACAACATCAATCATTGTTAGAGCTTATTTTCATATCTCATCATTATCATTTCTTAGTCTAATGTATTCCTTTTACTGGATCCTTTGTTGTCATTTTTTCCTTTCTCAAAATGTATTAACAACTCCTTTAGTTGCAAATTGAGATAGCATAAAATATCAACCCCAGATTTGGTGTCAGATTTTATCTTTTTGTGGAAATCATGACCTCTTTCATGGAAGGCACATGAATTACAATGCTTTTTATTATTTGAGAAAGTCCAAAGTATGATTGACAACTCATAATGTTCTAGAAGCATTTTTGTGCTACAAAGGATCAGAAAGAGGACAATATGCGTAGAGGTTAGAACCTTAAGATGCATATGGCCAGTGTTTTATGTTTTCAATTTAGTTTCTATTGAGATCATTTGTTGAAAAGCTCACGACTTTATTTTTGTCTCATTATATTTTCTTGAGAAAGAAAAGCCATTTCAATCATGTTTGAGGACATTGAAAAAATTTCTAGGCCAATTTTTATAAATATTTCAGGTGCCCCTTCTTTGAGAATAATGGAGCAAGGCAAGCATTTGAGATTTTCTTTATAAGCTGACTTGTTCTCAAACTAGTAATTGAGTCTTGATTAAGTGGATGAGATGCAACAAAATTGGTAAAGAGGTGTTATAAAAATCTCTGGTCTGTATCATTTGATTTTCGAAATGATTCAAACCTTACATGAAAGTGTGTATGGATGATGAACATAAACTTTGGGAAAAGAAAAACTAAGATGTGGTATATTAAAAAATTCTTCTTTCATCATGAAATATATGAGAAGAAATTTTATAATGATTTCTTTTTATGTTGATGATGGAATCCTGGAAAACGAAATTAACTATCAATGCAACTATCAATGTTTATGAAATTAACAAGTTTTGTTATACCATTGCATCAAAGTAGAGACTATTGTGATCAAAAGATAGTCATTTATTAAAGCCACAATGCAATCCGTATGGAAAATTCAAGTATAATAATCAAATGTCGATCAAGAACATTTCCAAGACTGAAATCATTGAATATGAAAAAATAACCATGATAGGTATCTATGGAAGAGTCTAGAACTAAATTCATTATCTACTATGGAGAGTGATACTAGAGGTGTTGAAAGTATGTAAAATAGCCTTATCATGTCAGCTAAGGAAAAAATGAATGCTTATTGTCTAAATGATAAATAAAATAAAATGCCACCATTTAAACATCGAGATACAGTAATCAAATGTTGACCAAGAGAATTTACAAGATAGCAAGTTAAGATAGAGCAATCATGGAAAAATCACATCATATAATGGAAGACATTGGTCACAACTACAACATGGAGATATATAATTTTGCTACACGATGTAAGGGAAAACATGTCATTTCAGTTAGGATCATAGCATGGTAGCGGGATAAGAAAAGAACAACATACACTATGATATATAACAACTAGTTTTTATCATTAAAATTATGGAGCAGAATCAATTTTTTGAAGAAATGATGTTTTGGAGCCTTCTACATGACTTACAGGTGCAACTACAAATCAATTTTATATCTCCAAAGTTACAATTATTAAATGGTATTAGACCATCTTAAAGAGTGATACATTGGTATTCAAATTACTAGGCCATGATGAAATAAGTTGGACATAGCAAAGGAAGGAAACATCATACAGTGGTATCACAATTGCAATAAGGTGTGTTGAAGGTTGTTTGAAAGATACCATTTCCACTTTGGCCATAGGGAATTAAATATGACAGTTTGAAACCTTATCATTTTAGGGTCTAATGTGAATTCCAAAAAACAACAATATCATGGAAATGAGTAATGCAAGAGCATACAAGGTACATCAGGTCAACTACCCAATCGTGATCATCTCAAATTTGTATGGAGCAGTTGCATTTGTGTTTTGCAATAGGATATAAAGGTATTTGGAATATTCAGCACACAACAAGTTAAGCATATGACCTTGTCAGTCCTTAGAATACATATTAGTATCATCATTTTCATTTATCTAAATATAGATTTTTAAGGGTTTTTTTTTCACTGAGGAACCATTATTCAATGCATAAGAATCCAAAATGTGATGCATGTGTAGAGTGAATGAGATGCATTAGAAAAATTAAAAGAGATTTATGAGCAAGTTTACGAGGAGATCATGAGAAGAATGTGAACAGACTGTGATACATGTGCAGTTTTCACTATGTTTTCACAAAATTTTCACCTGAATTGTATTTTAGAAAACAATTTAGGTGAAAAATTATAAGATACAAAAAAATATAATGTAGTGAGAAGAATGATACAAATAGAAAACCAACTTAGAGAGATTCAATTGACACAAAATGAATCTAATGATCTCTTTTTCTAGGTGATTCAAAATTTCAAATTACTTATGCTAATATGCTTTATTTCAATTTATGAACTATAAATATATAAAATAAAATAATTATGTTGCAAGCTAAATGTATTGCAATGTGAAAATTATTCAAAATCATTAACAAATTATCATTTTATTTGTTCATCATGCAAATTTGCAACTATGTTTTTGTGCTCACTATTTTGATAATGTTTAAATAGATATTTGAATTCATGATATAGAAAATTACTTTGACATTGCTAAAATAGTTCCATCCATCCAATTTTGCAGGACTTGGTAGGGACTATACTATAGGACTTGGTAGGGACTATACTGTAGGACTTGGTAGGGACTATACTTGCAGTGCAACCCTTGTTTATATAGTAATATAGTTCCTAAGTTCCTTGGATCTTCATCATTTGGAAGACAAAAGCATGATAAATTTACTCATCCACAAGCCTTAATTGTAACATTGACAATGATTGTGTATGTAAAATGGCAAAGAAATTTACACAAGCCCTACAAAATTTCCATGAGCCTTTACACATACATTTTAAATCTATAATATTTAGAGGAACCTAAAACGATTCTATTTTTGTTTCCTTATAACATACAATTTTTTCCACACAAGCATCCAAAGAAAGGTTCACATTCATTATCTTAGCTAATTATTCAATGTCATGGTGGATTCTAGCTTACTTTCTTTAATGATATACAAGTGCTTCAAATAATAGTTGAATAAAATGTTATCTTGATCAATCACCTCATCGTTATCCTCATGCAACAAGTACATCCTTTTAACTAGAGAAAGCATTAAAGCACCACTCAATGGTTATATAACATTAAGGACATTATACCTTTCTAAAGATTGATTAGGATTGACCAAAAGCCTTGGCATTGCCTCTCAATTCCCCATATAAGGAGCTTCCTCCATCATTTTAGTCAACTCCCATATTCTCATTGTTCATATGTAGAGATTAGGATTTCTAGTCTCCCTTCTAATTAAAGACAAAACCATCTACTACCTAAGCTATGCTTGTTCTTTTACCTCCACTTTTCTCTTCATTTACTTTATTAAGGGTTGTGTTAGCAATTTTTCCCTTGAGGGAAAAATGCCTCACATAGAGTCCTGGGCCTTATTGGAAAAAATTGAGGATTATTTTTCAAATACCTCTATTTGGATAATTTTTAATGTGCTAAAAATAATAAAGGATAAATGAGGTCTTGGTTTATTTAGAAACCCCCAAAATAATTTTAATAAGATGTTTATCATGTTACTTAAGTCAAAAATAAATTTGATTTTTGTAGTTGGAGGGAAAAATAAGGTTAGATTTGGTTAAGTTAACTCAACTTCAAGTGGATAACTATGGTTTGAATGGGGTTAAAGCCTTTAGAATCTTGAGTTTTTCCGTGCTCTGTCTTGTGAACATCAGATCTAAAATAGAATAGGGAGTTTCAATGAGTTTTGACAGTGATCTTTGAGAAAACAACTAGTTCAAGGCGATATGCTTACAAAGAGAGCAATAGTTATGATGATTAAAGATAATGCCAATAAATCATGAGCATAGATAAAAAATTTAAAGGAGGTTGTGGGTTCTAGAATGTAAACATCAAATATAATAAAGAAAAGCAATAGTTTCCTCTAAAAGAGAAGATTTATGCATCAACATCAACAATTTTGTTCATAAGACAATTAGTTTCATGAATGAGCAACGGGTTTGTCATCAAGAGGAGTAGAGATTTGAAAGAGGAGCACTAGATTGTAGGATCATACCTACACATTTAAAGCATCCACATTTGTGGATCTATTCATATAATGGGTGTGCATCATATCTCATGCTTATTCAAGGAGTTCATTCATAAATCTGATTATTTTTTATGGTAAGGGTTTGCAAGAGTTTTACCGATCAGTCATGTTTTCTTTATTTATCTTAATGTTCTTTCCATGTTTTCCATACTTTCATTTGTTAAGACTCAAAACCCAATACAGGGAGGTAACAATCATATTATGGAGGATTTTAAATATGTTTATAGGTAGAGAAACTGGACCCTTGCAACTGGAGATCCAGAGTCAACATGGGACAACATTGTTAGAAAGGATGTGAATAAAAACTCTACAATTTCAGATCCCGAGTGGAAGGGGGTAGCACTGTCATAAATGAGGAGGCCACTATAGAGGAAAAAGATAGTGGTTTTGGTATTTTCTTTATTATCCTTGCGTTTATCCATAATCTGCCATAATCTGTAGAAAACAAAAACAACTATCTAAAACATAAGAAAATTACTTACCAGACAAATTTTGGATGTACTAGCACTGATCCCTCCTCTCGCCGGCGAGCGCTTCGGTACTAGCACTGAAAAATGAAATTTCGCATGCACTATGCTTGATCCCTCCTCCCGCCCGCGAGTGCACTGAAAAATGAGTTTCAGTTTTCACTTTTTTTTGTTTATGAGCCCACATTGGTCGAACTTTCGACCAATTCGGTTTCATCCAAATTTTGTCGATAGTTCGACCAAATCAAGCTCATAAACAAAAAAAAAAACAATCTAACAAGCTAAAAAAATGCCTTGGTCAAAATTAAAGGTCAAAAATTGACCTCAAATGTATTAGTGCAATCACAGTCTAGCTTCATATCATGACCACTAGTTTTATTTAAATCTGCAGTTATTCTCTGCATTGATTTAGCTTTAGTTCTTTGCATTTGAATAAGCATGTACTTCTTTCTACATGTGTAATTTACTTCCGTTATTTATGTTAACTTTGCTCAAATAAATCATGTTGTGCATGCTTATTTTTTTTTCTATAGTTCTTTGGAGAGTTAAATATAACCAAATCCTATGTATTGTTGGAGTTTGGTGACAGTCTATTCTGGGTGTTGATCTATTAGTTTAAAAGTCTTACAATGCATAAGAAAGTCTGCAATATGTTGTAGACTGTATAAAAGATGTATCTTTGTATTATTTATCTTGCAGCAATAAAAGAACTTGTTCTTCAATTAAAAACATGGGTACTCTGCTTCTAATTTCTGGCTATTATTTTTAATTTCTATTGAATATTGTGTAATTGTTGTTACTGTTCTTTTTTTTTTTCCTACTATAGTATTGGTTTCCTTAGCTTTTTCAAAGGAGCAGTGGGGTTGTTTCAGATTTACAGTAGTGTATGGAAGAAAGCATGTACCACCTTCTTTGTTGATGATGATTGTCTAGTTTCCTTATATGATAATATATATATTTTAAGTGCAATTGATTATATTCATTTTAATACATCTTTATTTGTAACAAGTTGGTAGTGGGTTTGATGGATTTTTCATTTTTGTGCAGTAATATTTTCAAGGAGTCTTTACAATAAAATGTAATCATGATTCCTTTCTTTTGAATGAAATTGTTATCAAATTCAAATTTGGGTTGGAGGTTGGGTGAAAGCCAGAACTTATTGTCATTTCCAAAATATGCTGCAACATAAATGAACTTCTCATCTGCAATGGATACAAGGTATTATTTCTCCCCTCACTACAATCATGAAAGATAATTTCATGTTTGCATACATTTATAAAGTTTTGAAGTTGAAAAATGCTAAATTTTGGCTTTGCATATATTTTTAACATATGGAGTTTAAATCATGCAGTCTATAGACTGTGTGCTTTTATTTTCTGTGGTCATATTTTGGTAGCCTCTCATCCCACAAATGTTGGCATTCTTGGAAATAATTTTTTTTCTTTTTTAGTGGCAGATATGTATCAGATGTTCATTTAGATCCTATTTATGGTTCATTTCATTTCACACCATCTTTGTTACTAAGGCCTCTTAATCAAGCTATGGTGGGTTTCAATATGGTTATTGAAAATTAATATTATATCTAAGTGGATTTGGAATTGTATATATTTTTTACACTCTTTATTGGTTTTATTGGTTATCTCCAATTTGTTGAGAACATTGTCCTTGTAGACATTAATAAAATTTCAAGTTAATAACACTTGTTATTTATCAGCAAATCTCATTGTTATCTTTTAAAGAGAGATTTAATTGTGCAAATTTGATTAATTATCTAAAATACCGAATGGAAAAAGTATAGTTTCTAGTGTATATATTATCGTATAGAAATAAAAACTCAAACTTGATTGGATATTGAAATATGTTCACCTCGGGGTATTAAAATTTGAAATAGTACATTGCACTCAATGAGTCGATTTATAAAGTGTCTAGTAAACATAAGGTCAATTTTGATTGAACTACACTAGAAAAAAGCTTCAAAAATTGAAAGGTTGGATGGAATTAGCCACTAACTAAGGATAATGACTTTATTTGGATCTATACACATTCTCATCAATGAGGAATTCTTATTACCTGAGTGAAGTTTGCTTAGAAGAGGACTACTTTGTCTTGGCATTGAGTTACTATTAATGAAGAAGATCTAACATTTTTTGCGCATGGTTTTTATCCAAATATTTGTATGGATCAAGATGCTGCTTCCAAACATCATTTCTAAACATCATTGTTGAGGCCAACCATTTGTAGAGCATGCCAAAGGGCAGTCTTAAAGATTGTATTTTGGACATCATAAATAGTGCTTCAAAAATTAAAAAAACTTAAATGGTGCTTATTACTTATGCCTAAACTTGATATGGTGCACAACTAATATAAGATTTAAATGTGCTAATATTTCCTTAATATATTTAGAAATGTAATAGCAACTTGCGAGGCAACTTGAAGGAGAATCAAGTGTAATTGATCCAATGGTAAGTGTTGAGGTCCAATCTTCTACTATGTGAAATTGAATTATCATGCAAAATTTGGGTGCATTATTGCTAGAGCTTAGTCATGCCACCATGACATTGTGTATGGGACAGTCTCCTGTATGTTTGGTTCATTTTGCTTTATTTATTCAGATTGTGCTCGAGTAAACAATGTTATGAATGTGTTTTTTATTTTGGAATTTGTATGTGCAGGTTGAAATGGTAGTGAATGCTAGCCCAACAGTCTTTGTTTCCACAACTAAACCTAACCCTCTGATGGTTTAGGTTATACTTGTTGTTTCATGCAATCAGATTGCTACAGTTTATGATAGTTTTGTTTGAATAATTATTTTGTTTATTTTTGACTTTATGGTCTACAAGCCCTTCCTTTCCATCTTGTCTCCATTTTTGGTAGCATTCCCATTGGAGCTACTCATCCAGGGAAAGTAAGTTTGGCCACTACAGAAGCAAGGAAGAAGTGTAACATGCAAATTCTCTAGTCAACACAACTTTGGCAGTTGAGACTCAACCGAGGCTGTGTGAAGCCAAGTTGGTGTGTAATGTCAAAGTATTTATGTTCCAAATTCATAATCTAAATTCAACTTGGCAATATTACACTAAACATCTTAGATTTTTTTTCAAGATCATCGAAAAGGGTCTAAGGTTCCTGATTTTTAGTATTTGTTAGGTTTTAAGGATAGCTGCAAATGTAATAACACTCTATGTTGTATGTATTTTCCAAATGCAACAATCTCTCTTTCATTTATATTGGGAATGAGGATAGGAGAGACATGTCCCTTCATGGGACATGTCTATTCATTACTATTTATAAGAAAGGACATGCCTCTTCCCATTAATTATAATTTAATAAATCTTATAATGTTCCATCAATCAATTATTAATTAAGAATAATATAATAATTTAATATTAAATATTAAATTTCATATGATTAATAATAATATAACATATATACTATATTATTATTATTCAACATATATTATATATATTCTAATGATCATACGACTGAAGCTACAAACATTAACACTCCCTCTTAGCTAGGGAGAATGATCAAACAAAATGTGTAGTGACCTCTCGTGTCAACACTTATGACCCTTACCATAGCTACACAAAACATCAACACTCCCTCTTAGCTAGGGAAGATAAAATTAATCAAAATGTACTTCACAAAAGATTAATTACTTTTAAAAGAGAAGATATCACTTCATCGTGATATCAAGAGATATGGTATGACCAAGAATATCAAGTCTCATGATATTCACCATAACTCAAAGATTGTTTTAGATATCACCTCAATATGATATCAGAGATAT
>MU227363.1:1322333-1353064 GCA_018584345.1 Thuja plicata
TCTTCCCATTAATTATAATTTAATCAATCTTATAATGTTCCATCAATCAATTATTAATTAAGAATAATATAATAATTTAATATTAAATATTAAATTTCATATGATTAATAATAATATAACATATATACTATATTATTATCAATCAACATATATTATATATATTCTAATGATCATACGACTGAAGCTACAAACATTAACAGTATTAAATGTTTTTTTTTTCTTATGAAGATAGGATATATGGCTAAGTATCGTTGATGTATAGAATTAATTTTTATAGAGATGTTTTCTTCTAACATATTTGTGAATATTTTAAGTTTAATTATCATAGATTTTATTTATGTGAACTTATAGTTGAATTTTATGTATTTATTTTGTCTACATTATGTATTTCTGAATATGATTTTCACATTTTGAGTTTAATAAGCTGAGGTTGAGATAATTTTCACAATAGATCTTTTTAGATTTCCTTTAGTTCAAAATTTTCAACCCAAGATATAAATATAAATAGTATGTAATATAATTAGATTACACTATACATTATAGTGACTGGAAGTTCATTATGTGTACAAATTAATTGTCAGGACTTAGTGGTTGCATCACTGTTGGTGTTGAAATTATTTCTGATGAATGGAGTAGAAGACGTTAAAATTTTTGAGAATATTTTTGTTCGTATAAATGTGAGAAATTTATTCTTTGAAGGGCTCTATCTCAATGGAAGAGCACCTTCTTTTACAAGCGGGGAGGTTGGTGGTTCAATTCCATCATGCCTTAACACAAATTAATCAACCATATTGTAGTTTATATTTAAGAATATATTTATCTGAATAATGAGTTTTGTTTTAAAATTCATTATTTTATATCATCTTTGGAGAAACAAAAATTATATTGTCTCTAATGAAAATATTGTCTTTAGAGAGACAATAGTGGAGATTAAAGAAATATTGTCTGTAAAGAGACAAAATTACTTTTGTTTCATAATGTCTTATAAAGATATTTATTTAGTACAATATTTTAAGACACTTGATTAAAGACGATATTTGAGACAATACACAACTTTTTTTTTTCTCAAATTAAGACAATTTATGAAAAAATTGTCTCAAAAATTATCTTTAACTCCCTCTATGTCGTAGTGCTCTATCCCAATGTATCCACTTAGTGTTAAAGATAATTTTTGAGACAATTTTTTAATAAATTGTCTTAATTATCTTTAACTCCCTCTATGTAGTAGTCCCACACATTAAAGGATCATTGAATCCACTTAGTGTTTGAACCTTTTTGAGTTTAGTGGATCATTTTTCTTCCAATGTAAGAGGAAATAGGAAGGTAAGCTTCCTAGTTTGTCCATATGACCTAGTGAACCCTATTTCCCACTTTATATTTTGGTGAACTCAACACTTCATACATACTTCATATATATATCATTTCATAAAGCCTTTATTCATATGACATGTTCCATTATTATTTTCTTAAGGAAATTTATAAAATATGTAGATTGCATAAGAGCTTTTGAAGAGAGTGATAATCTTAGAGGCAACATTGAAATGAACATTAGTACCTCTCCTAGCCTATCCTTTGTTAACGAGGGTAGATTCCATACTCCTATTGAATACTCTTCCTAATCATACCATATTAGCAAGTGATAGGTCCTCTCCTCACAAAGGTATCTTGGTGCAAGAGAGTGATCATGTTAATTTAAGTACTTTATAACCCCTTTATTCTCCTAGATCTTATCTTTGCCATATATATATATATTTTTAAATCGAGATGATGTTATGCATTTCATTCACAATCTATCTCCTAACATAACATTAAGCAAAGATGAATACCTACTAGATAAGCCTTCTTATTCCTAGCCTAAAGAGGATGTGAACATTGTTGATAGGATCCTGTATCTCCCTATAGAGATCAATCCTCCTACCCATCCTCACAAAATACCTTTCCATAAACCATAAGATAAAATATTCCACCTTATCAACTAAAGGCTTATTATAATTTAGAATATGACATTACTTTGAAGCAAGGATATAGTGGACAAGGTCTTGAAATACAAGAAAAAGGAATAAAATTCCATATAAATTCTCCTACACAGGTCACTAGAGGAGGTATCAAATATATAACTCAAGAAAACATTTCTCTTTCTACTTAAAAGTCTATTCGTCGACCTTCATAACCAACCCTTTTACTAAAAGAAATAAACATTACTAAAGATAACTTGGCCTTGGCTTAAAGATTTTTTTTGGAGACTAAAATATGGCAAGAACATTAAATATCACAAATATAAACTTTACAAAGAATCAAAAACCAAATTAACAATAATTTTTTCATCGTAACAATACTCATTATCTCGTCGATTATGTTTAATTTAGGCAATTTGTTCAAGATTTAGTGGATAGACATCTTTTTTGTGTCACAACATATCTTATACTTTTTCTTGATATTAGAAATGTTGTGCACTATCATTTCCTTTGACTATTATGTTACTCCACACTATGTACCTTGGTAGCTTTCCTTATTGGGGGCTCTTTGTTTTTCATAGTGTTATACTTTCATTTACAATCATACATTGTGAGAAACATAATAGTTCATTTCCTTCATGCTTGGGGAGAAGGGTTTCATATATCAATCTCTTATCCTTTCCAAGGATCCACTTTCCTTAGTGGAGTGGTGTTTGTTTATTATGTGATGTCCTTTCTTCAATGGTCTTTTTAAGGGATTCTCTCGTATGCAAGAGGTATGTATCCTTGATCACAACCTCTTCCTTGTTTGCAAATGTAAATCCATCATAACTTGGAGGCTCAAAGTGTGTTATCCTTCATCAAGAATCCCTTTACCTAGAATTGGTGAAAGGGGGCATTCTCATTACCCTTCCCCTCTTTTGGTCAATTGTGTTATTTTTGTTTGAAGGAAACTGTCTTGGAGGTGGATGTGTTTGAGAAAAGATATTTGAACCTCCTTCTCTCTTCCATATCCCTCAAAAAAATCCAATTATACTTGTTCCAAGATATATTTTTAAAATTATCTTTCCCTTTGCTTAAAAGAGTTATGCCTCTTTGGCCAAGGTTGCATGTACATTATTGCCCAAAGGATATCTCCTTTTTGTTGAAGGTCAGTATCCTTTTTTTCTCCTTAAGATGTCATCGTAGCTTTATGCTTCCATCTTAAGGAGAAGGAAATATATGCAGCTTCCTTGTGTATTATATATTGAATATCCTTACAGATAATTCTTTCCTTGGTTATCCTTTTGCACTAATTTAGAAAATTCCCTTAGAGACAATGCTTTCTTTGGTTACCCTTTTGCACTAATTTAACGTATTTCCTTGGAGACAATCCTTTCCTTGGTTATCCTTTTGCACCAATTTAGCACATTTTCTTGGTTAACCTTTTGGACTAATTTATAAAATTTCCTTGGAGACAATTTTTTCCTTAGATAATACTTTTGCATCATTTTTAGCGGATTCCCTTCTTACATTTGTTTGTTTGGTTACCTTGGGATGAGTTGACTAGCATAACACAACTTGCAAGACTATCAACTATGTCCTTGCATTAAACTCTCTTAGGATGAGCGGAACTAGAATAACACAACTTTGTAGACTACTTTCTACTCTTCCTCCTCTTTTGTATCATAGATCACGCAACATAACTCAACTTGTTATCTAGTGTAATTTGTGCTCTTTCATGGATCACCTAGCATAATATAACTCTCTCTCTCTCTCTCTCTCTCTCTCTCTCTCTCTCTCTCCATGATCCAATAGCATAAACCACCATGCTAGGTGGTTGGACCATGAAGTCTTGTCTCATCTTTGATCTACATGCTCTTTCTCTTTCCATGCGACCACTTGCTCTCTTAAAATAACATTCAAAGTGTGGTCCTAGTGGTTGAGACATTTTGTTCATTGAGATCTCTTCAACTAGTTGATTTGGAGCTTTTTTACCATGGACCATGAAGTCTTGTCTCATATCTGATGTATGCTCTTTATCATTCCATGTGACTGTTAGAATTTGAAGAATTCAACCACCAAGATTCATTGTATGCAAAATAACCTGTTACAAAAGCAAAGAATGAAGACACAACGCATAATGATCTGAAAGACGAAAATTCATTCAGAGAGAGAATTGAGGTAATTACAAAAGAATTAATAATTACAAAGAGATCAATCCTTATAAAGGAGATTGAAAACCCATAAGGTGGAGAAACCTAGGTTGCATGATAATAATTAATCAATAACTAAATATCACATGCCTAAAGTTTAGGTTAAGTGAACTAGAGATAAAAAGTGAATGAATAATTAAATTAAGAATGATTTAATTAATAAGTGAAAATACCTTTTTACTCTATCACCCCCCCTTAAGATAAACTTAGGGAGAAGATAAAAACCTAGAAATAACTACTGAAACAGGAAATGGGTCCTAACAATATGGCCTAATCAGGTACCCAAGTACAAAAAATCTCTGTAAAGAGGAGAAAAGAAGAAAAGCTAGTGGAAAAAACTCCTCTCCGTAAAGAGATGACGCCTAGTGAAGGACTGAAGAAGCCTCCAAACTAGAGAATGTCCCATAAAATAGGAACAAAGATCAGGTAGAGAAGATTGTAATCTGCATGAGTTCCCTCAAATGACACTACTCGAATCAGGATGGAAAACAAAGGAAAACATCAGAACTCGAAGATACAGATGGAAAAAAAACCAATTATGAAGAGCTAATCAAAAGAAGAACATGAAGAATACCACTGAAGTATGAAGCTGCAAACACTGTCAAAGAACAATTGATGGAACCTCCACTGAAATAGAATATGATCAACTAGAGAAGACTGTAATCTGTATGAGTGCCCTCAAATGACACTGCTCGAATTAGGATGGAAAAAAGGAAAACATCAGAACTCGAAGATAAAGATGAAAAAAACACCAAAGTTTGAAGACTAGCTGATCAAAAGATGGAAGGATGCCTCCAAAATAGGAATGAAAGAAGTGTCCATATGATAAATGATCCATCTCACTGAAATGCATAGGTACCCAACCACTGCATCCGCCTAGTACATAGGAACAAATACTGATACATAGCTCATTCCATCGAACCAAGGAAGCATTAGAACCAACAGGAAATACCCCCCATAATGTTGAGCATGGAGAGGTATGACAGGTACATTGAAAGAGGTTACCAAGAATAATTGCATGTCGAAGAAAGTACAAACACATATAAAGGATGGTGTCGAGGATGATCAATCTCTAGACACACATAATGAGGCTAATGTTGTGGAAGGAAAACTCACTTGACAAAGGTAGATCAAACCCCCCATGGCACGTTATTATGTAGTGCGAGTACAAACAGACACGCAAATGTGCAAGATCCCAAGCATGCAATTATGGCACTTTATCTCAGTGTGTTTACAAAAAAGAAATGTTACATAAATAGATGTCTACAATGCTCAAGAACAAAAAAAAGTTGTAAGAACATAAGTAACAACTGAAAAGGTGTCATCCCATGCAAGGAAAATGATCCCAGGACCTGAACATCCAAGATATTCACCAGATTGCAAAAAGGAAAAAATCTGAATAAAATGTACCTGGATCATATTCTGGCAATGAGACCCATACAAGAAGAAAGAGAGCAGAACCAACTTTTCGACGACATGCAGAAGTTGAGAAACAGAGTTCAGATGAGCAAGATATGGTGACTAGAGTGCAAAAAGGAACCCTGACTTTGACTGGAAAAATACCCTGCAAGACGAAAAATAAGAAAACTAAACCTATAAAATTAGATCTGGCTCAGAACCATCTTTTCGACGATATATTTTTTGGTGAAAAATGCCTCTGTTTGCTCAAGACATGAACAAAAAACTAACAATTGCTCCAAAACAATAAGAACCCCAAAAAATCTCTGCTAAATCTGGTGGTGCTGCTAAAAAATTGGCCAAATTTTGCAGAGCTGATGAAGTGATGACGTGGCGGCCATGCAACTGACTGGGCCAATTTACCAAGAAAGTTTTTTTTTTTGAAAAAAAAAACATTATTTTTTTTTGTTAGAGAAAAAAACTATACATTTGTTTCTGTTAAAAAATATTTAAAAAAAGTTTGAAGGGGCTTGCGGCTCCTTTGGGGCCAATGTGGCCTCCTTGGGGCCTGCACAACCTCCTTGGGGCCTGCGGCCACCATGCAAGTGGAGGCCCCATCGCCTGCCGTGGCATGTGGATGGGGTACGACCCCACCAAAATTTGAATTTTTTTTCCAAAAAATACATGCAAAACCCCATAAAAATGGGGATTTTAATTTTTTTTTCCAAAATCTGAAAAAGAAATTTCGAGATTAGGTGAAGATCTATACTTTGCAACTTTTCAGATTAAAAACTATTAGTAGGTCAAGAAGGGTGTCCCAATCTTGGGAGTAGGTCATCCAAGGTGCCCTAGTACTTTAGTTTTAGTCTCAAATTTAGATTACATGTTGATTATAGTGTGTTGCTATCAGATCTTTACTAGAGTTGATTTGTCTATTCTCAGTCTCCTTGCGCGCACAAAAAACAACCAATTCACCTCATTTAGCTCTTGATCTTACATTCTTCACCCATAATTTCAGACTCATAGTCCCCAAAAAATAAGGATCATTGAATCTACTTAGTGCTTGAGCCTTCTGGAGCCTAGTGGAACATCTTCTTTCCAATGTAAGAGTAAATAGGCCTAAGCTTCCTAGTTTGTCCATGATACAACTTAGTGAACCCTATTTCCCACCTTGGAGGTAATCTGAAGATTTTTTCTACCATGTCTTATATTTTCCTTTGCAATATTGAATAGTGAAGATCACTTCTTATTAGATGCACTTGTGATATTTATTCATAAGGTTAATGATGATCATACAAATTATGATAGTCACTATTACTTGTTTAGTGAGGTTTTACCTTGTGGTAAACTTTATATAATGGATAGTATTGGCGTCACTCTACATATTTACCTATTCATGACATTTTTATATCTCATTATGATATTTATTCCTTATTCCATGATACTTCTACATCCATAGAGCTTTGCCTTCTAGATGACATCTATTTCATACATCATGTTATGATTCATGATGACCAATATTTTTAAACATCTCATATTTTATTTACTCACACACCTCTCGATAATTTGGAATACCTCATGTTGATATATTTATATCTCTTCATGTGGATAATTATGTTTTTACAAATATTTTCTAATTTAGTACATGATAACATGAGGAGTCAAGTTATATAATATTTTTACATCATGGTCATTATACATCTACACATCACTCACATGTCTACTTTTACATAATGATTACGAAGATCACATAATCTAAAAGTACACTCTAAAAATACCACCACCAATTATGCCATTTCATGCATAAATTCTACCTCTTGAACCACATCTGACATCTAAATAATTGAAGGATTTTGACATCATTCAATAATTATAAAATACACAAGTAAAAATTTACAATGAAATATAAAATGCATATTTTATTTTTACAACTTAATATATTTCTCCAATTCAATGATTATTCTTTCCTATTGAATGAAAGGAGTTTATCCACAATTAAAATCCTTTGGATTGTGACAATGAAAATTAAATATTCAGTGAGATTTTACTTTGTGATATACTTTGTGTAGTAGATATAGAATGATGTGGTTCTACCTCCTTTATATATTCATTCAACGTTGTTACACCTCATGATATGACGAATATTTTTCATCTCATATTTTATTTTCTTAGATTCTATGATAATGCCAAATTTTATCTAGTCATATGAATGATGACTGTGTTGAACAACAAACATCTTCTAATTTATTACATAATGATATTATGAGATAAGTTATTTAACTTTTTACATGACGATCAATGCATAAGCTACAAATTCATTTTGATGATACCGACAAATTATTTAAATTTTTTACATGATGATTATATAACCTACAAGTTCACTTTGATAATACCACCATCAATTTTGTCATGTAATTCAATAAATCTACCTACTCAACCACAACTCATTTCTAAACAATCTAAAGATTTTGACATTATTTGTTATAATAGTTAAATACATAAGCCAAAACACCACATTAAAATTTAAAGCACACATTGCCTTTTTATTGCTTGATATTTTTATTCCTTCATGGAATGAGTTAGTGGTTATTCTTTCCTACTATATGCATAATTTATTTGAATTTAACCATGATTCTATGGATTGTGATAGTGATTATTCTTTCCTAATAGATACATAATTTATTTGAATCTAACAATGATTCTATGGATTGTGATAATTATATTTACATGTGTAGTGATGTTTTATTTGTTAAAGTCACTAATGGTTTCAAGCTTCCAAGTACTAAAAGATGCACTTTACAAGAGAGCAAAATATTATGTTATAATCAATATAATAATACTATATACATGAAATTTAATTCTCATTTTGACAAGCTCAACTTCAGCTAAGGTGTTAATTCCTTAGGGATTAAGTCAAAATTAAATTATTAATTTACAAAGACTCTTTATAAAGAAATCAATTGTCCATTAATATTTAATACATATTTATTCTAAGGAACAAACTTAATGTCGACTATGCTAGTCATAATTGTGCTTATAACAAGTCAAACTTGTGATCAAAATCAACCTTAACAACTATAATCTTCACAAAAGGATATAGTTATAACATTTATTAATTTAATGCATGATATTTTTAACAATATTACACCAATAGTTGATACTTTAAATTTGAGTGTTGATAATGAGTATTCATTATTACATGAAATGTATTCCTTAGACCTAAAAAACAACAAATTATATGATACCACAACAACACATCAATATAACATGACTTAGTTTACAACTATTAGTCTCAATTTCTTGGGCCTTTTTGGACACCTTGACAAAAAGCATTATGACGTGGCATCTTATATGATGATTAGTGATTCTAAATTTTTAGTTATGAGTAGGGGACTTGCCAAATAAGGAAAACATCCCAATAGTTAAGTGTGTTCTATAGCACTTGTTGGTTTAATGCCCAATATTTTTGACAGTATTGTACCAATAGTTGACTTTAAAGTTGTTAATGTTGATGATATCTACCCATGATTGAATGAAATGTATTCCTTAGATCTAAACAACAACGAATCATGTGATGCCACATCAGTGCACCAACAAAATATGACTTAGTGCACAAGTATGGGGTCACTTTTTTTTGGGCCTTTTTAGACACCTTGGCAACAAGCTTGTTGATGTGGAATCATAGCTGATAATGTAGCTTTGAAACTTAATTTATAAGCAGGAGACTTGTCAAGTAAGCTATTGTAAAAAAAATTTGAAAAAAATTTGAAATATCCACATGAGAATTTAAGAAATGCAAAATCATTGAACAATTGAATCCTCCCCAAATTAAAACACTCTCACTCCCTATTGAATCCTCCCCTCTATCTAATATTCAAACTTACTATTTAATACTTCTCGCCCAACGGCACTTTTTAAATTTGCTCCAATGCTTTTGGAAATCACATTATGGGGGCTAACGACTAAAAAACATTATAGCACGTCTCACATGGGAAAAACAAGAAAGCATGCTCAAATGCCGAAAGCAGTTAACAGGGGAGCGTCTGCAAATTATCTATTGTTCTATAAGTTGTGAGTTGTTGAAGACACAGGAGCATTACGATGGCTGCATAACGTTCTATGAAGATGCACACTATATTTGTGTCTGGAAGCCGATGAAGTGGTCAAGGTGCTGTTGAACGGTGTACCTTCTGCTGCTCTTGCTCTGCTTCCTGGGTAAGTATAATCATCAAATCTTTATTTTCGTGGCGATTGCTCTGAGAAGCTCAATTCACGTATACAATTTATGGGTACATTGATAAATTCAATTTCACATTTGCCAAGTTTCTTAATTGTTTACCAAAATTTCTATGGTTTGCAGGCTTACCGAATTAGAGCTCAAAAATTTAAACTAGTTAAAATAGTTTGATGTTTCAAATAAAAAGTTGCATGTTCAGAGATCTGTATAATTGATTGTGGGCTTGAGGAAGGCAATAACTGATTGGTTATGTTAAGTTGTATGGTACAGGCGACTGAACTGGAATTTTTACCAGTGAATGACTGAGGATTTGGCCGTTTGTTTTATCCAGTTAGGGTTGATGGGTTGGTGTTTCATTGAAGTGCTTCATTTTTTTTATGGTCTTTCGAGGTGGGTGTGGGATGTGGAGCGGGGCGAGTTTTGCCCTTTTGTTTTTAGATAGTATTTTATGAATGGACCTCATAATTCCATAGTTGTATATATGGATTTGTGTCTATGTTCCACCGAGTTTTCTATTGGAGAGGACAAGAAAACACAGGAATGCCAAGAAGGGATGCCTAGAAGTACTTCCTAAATCCTAGCTACAATATTTGAGTAGGAGAATAGGTTAGGGGACGAGGGACTAATAGGGAGGAGTGCATCCATGTGGAACATAGGTTTCTAACTAAAATACCGAACCAAAATTCTGGGCAACCTATCCATTTCCCTCGTTGGTGCTTTTTACTGTGATTTTGAGGCATATTAGCAAGTATATTTAAGATTCATGTTTTAATTCTTGGGTTCATTCCGTACTATTTTGCCTCTCGCCCCATTTTTCTTTGTTTATGGGGATGACTTGATTGTGGCATAACAAATGATGGGTTTTGGACAAGTTTCCATTCTTTGGTGCATCCCTATGGTTTTATGTTTTTATTTTTAAACTCATTTGTTTTTCTTGTTTAGGAGAATGGCTTGATTATGGCATAATGAATAATAGCTGGTATGGAGTTTCAGTCTAAACGCATAACTTGCATAAACCATAGAATACATTACATATTTGTGCAGATGCTTACTTTTAAGCTTTGCCATCTGCTTGTCATGTTTTGTTTTAACAATAGACTGCATAAATAAGAATTTCAAGATGAATTCTAACTAGAACTTAATTTATTTTAGACTAGCTATGTTTCTTACACATTTTTGTAAATATTGCTTTTAAGAATAATTCTAATTTTTGCAAATGGGGAAAGGACAATTGATCAAGTTTCTGAATGGTAATGGTGAATTATCTCAAACAATAAAGGATAATTATAGACATGGAACTAATTAGATCTCAAAACAATTAATGTAAAGGCTGTACAAGATGGGTTTTAAACAAGAATACATAGTTAAGTGATGGTAGATGTTTAGTCTCTTGTCAAAAATCAGAAAAGAAATCAAATTCATTTGATTAAATTTCTTTTTCGAATGTTTAGAATGATCATGTTTGAGAAGAATGTGAAATTCTTAAGGATCAGGCTCTGCCAAAATGGAATTTCTGTATTATGAGAAGTCTTAAGCCTCCAACAAATAGTTTGTAAATGCAGATTCATGTTGTAAAATGTATTATCCTGACACGTGCCCCTTAAAAAAATTGTGATATGTGGTGTTATAACAAGATCATCATAGAATTGACTCATTAATTCGAGGTCATCTTTATTTTAAAATTCAATAAGTATTCCGTTTGTTGCATTACTTCAATTATTAGATGTGAAGCACATTAATTACAGAGACACTGGAAGCAACAAAGACCACACCATCTGCACATACTTACTTATAAAGAGGGTGGCTTGTTTAATCATTAGTTCAAACTTCAATATGAATAGTTGTATTATCAACAATCCTTGTTCATGTAGGCCAATGCTATGCATGGTTGGAGTTGAAGAAGATGGATTAATAGCATTTAAGGGAGCAAATGAAGAGATTGACTCTTGTGATGATGTATAGCTGTAAATCATTATACAAACAATACTGACTTTTAATGATCTTAAATGTCTTCTATGGAAATCTGTATGTCAACTGATGAATACCAATGTCAACAATTTGTATAAATATGCGAATTCATGGCAATAGATGTCTGATACCTTACAGAGACATTAACTACTAACTATCCTCACAACTGTCTATTTATATAATTAATAATTGATTACTGAGGAATATTTTTCTTACCATTATTCCCAACACAAAAGATTGGGTTCAACAGCATATATGTAATGACCTCTTATTGACAGAGTGTTCTGTCAGCGTAGAATTAGCGTAGATGGGTGTGTTTGTAGTTTCTGTCAGATGGTTAGGACTGAAATAAGATGGGTTTGTGGTCAGTTAGTTAGGTCTGCAGTGGCCTAGAATAAGGTGGTCAGTCATCTGTTTGGTTTCTGCATTTTGATTTAGTAGTGGCTTTGACAGCTGACAGTTTCAAAACTACCATTGATTGAGGATAACTGCTCAGTTAAGTGCCAAAATTGAGGAAAAGACTGCTCAGATAATTGCTAAAATTGAGGAAAGGACTGTTCAGTTAGGTGGTGAAACTGCATATGATTGGGGAATCGGGGATCACATGGGTGATAAGAAGCATTGGGGAAAAACGGAATATACTTTACAAAACATTAAAACAAAAATCAACTTCATTTTCAGGACTGTGAATTTGTTTGCAGCAGATTTTGGGTGTTAGGATATGGAAACCCTCAAGCAGTAGTGTTGTGAGGTTTTCACACCATTGCCTGATTGCAAATGGGGATCCCCTCTTTTGCTTGGCAATAGAGTAGTTAGGTGGCTTAGTCTGGATGTGGCATCAATTTCGAGATCTTAAAGGAGTCCTGAAGGAGTTAGAGGTTGAGGTCATAGGCGAGACTGTGATGCAAGTTGTCTTGATGTGAGTCAAAACCTTATAGGAGATGAAGGATTTTCAATGGCAAGTCAAGTCAAACTCGAGGCTGGAATGTGAGGTGTTTGAAGACATTTTGAATAAAGAAGCTCAAGACTTAGAAGGAATTGACAAATGACCTTCGAACTTGATCTAATTGCGATGATGAATATCAACTTTCAACCAATTCCACACAAATTACAATCAAGAAAGAAATGATATTGATTGAGATGATCACATGTAAGGTGTGGGATTCATGAGATTTGGGCAAAGAATGAATGGAGTTTAACACTAAGTCTAATTTTGAAGATCAAGCCAACAATTAGGAGAGTTGATCATCATGAAAAAGGTCTGATTTTGAGAGAGAGTGAAAATCGCTTGGTAAAGTGTGAGAGTCAAGTAACTGAAAGGTGAAATTGACTTGCAAACCCAAGAAATCGAACAAGCAAGTGGTACTATGTTTCGGAATGCAACACTTGGGAAATTTGAAGAGATATGAAATAGGCGTCCAAGCCTTGGACAAGCCTATCCAAAGTCAGGTCGGATCCCGACCTTGGCTTGGATAGGGGTCGAAAACTTGCAATCTTTGCTTTTAAATCTGAGAAGGGGTTGTCAAAACAAAGGACAAGCCAAAGATGGGGACTTTGAAAGATGAATTCAAGTGTTATGATGAACGAATCTGGGCGAATCAGTAATGAAAATTCAAACATTGGTAATCAGATCTGAACTAATCAAGACAATTAAAGCATTCCATCAAGAAGTGAAATGATCAACAAAGTGAAAGAAATTGAAAAGAAAGAAGTGCAAAGTCTGAATGATCAAAGGAAAATCGATATAGTTTGAAGTAGGTTGGAATGTGACTTTTGGATTTGCTGTCCTAAGGTAGGCCGGAATCCGACTTTGCCTTGGACAGTGGTGTCCAAGGGGAGGTCGGATTCCGACCTCACCTTGGACAAGCATGTCCAACTTCCTTTGGATTTCCGTCCAGCATGAGACAGAGGGGAGATGAAGTTTGGAAGTCACAAGTGAAATCAGATTTAGAAGTGGATTGGACAAGACAAACAAGAATCAACATGGCAAAGGGAATTCAAGATTACAAGTTCAATCAGATCCTTGAAGAATGAAAATCAACCTTGAAATGAAGTAACATTGTAGTCAATGACATGAGATCAAGGAGAACACAGACGGAGGGGTAAGGAAACCCGAGTTTTTGATTTGAACTTGCAAAACTTTGGAAAGCATAGATGCTGTCCAAGAGGAGGTTGGAATCCAACCTCACCTTGGACAATGCTGTTCAAGGGTAGGTTGGAATCTAACCCCACCTTGGACACCTTTGTCTAACACCTCTTAAAATTCCACCCACCCTTAGAGACTCAAGAAAATTGATCATGATGAGGAAATTGATCTCAAAACCAATCAAAAAGCCCAATTAAGAGGGAAAAAAATCAATTAAATTTGAATCAAATTTGAAAAAGCTAAACAGGTCGGCCTGCATTGGGTAAGGAAATCAAGATTTAAATTCAAATTTATAATCATTTGGGTTGGCCAAGCCAATGGCCACACACCCTTTGGCTTCAAATGCCTATAAAAGATGGTTATGTAATTTCATTTCAACACCCAATACAATTCAACTCAAGCATTGAAAAGCAGAGAAGACTTCTCTCTAAAGGAGTGAATTAGCAAAGTAGGGAGATTGAAAAGCATTTGAAACAATTTTCATTCTACCAAGGCTGATCTGATACGAGTCCAGGTCTGAAAGTGAAAAAAATCAGAGATTTAAAACATGGGGAAGCCCTTTGAATCCCCAACTACAACCGTAAGAGAGACGAATTCCCACAGAATTTAAGTTGCCAAAACTCAGATTTTTATAACAGCCAATCAGGTATGCATTGAAAATGAAGTCTTGGTGGGAATTCATAGATGAGAAAGGGGTTGTTGATTGTCTTTTTCAAAGAGATATCAGACTTAATGAATTTTGTAATTAAGTGTTGTAATGAAGTGATCATTCTTTTCTAGAGGTCATAGGATAGAAGTATGATGTAAGAGGTTTAAAGATGAAAGCATCAAGGATCATTTGAAGTAGAGAATGTAAGAATAATGAGGGATTTCATGTAGCATGTTGGAATAAGTTGAAAATGACGTCTTTGACAAATGCTATTGTTTTGATTTTTGCAAGGTAACATGGAAAGGATGTTCGAGGCTAGGCGTTTCAAACCCAAGGATAAAGTTCACACCTCAAGATGGAATTCGAAGAACAAGTTGCACAAGGAAAATGAACAAGTCTACAAGTCTACGAATGGAGGAGATCCTCATAATCTTGATTTTCCTTCAGAAATCCAAGATCAATTAAGAACGGTCCAGCTACATGAAGGACCTCGTCACTTCTACAAGATCAAGGCCATATAAAATTCAAGCAATTCAAGGTGAAGAACTTCAAAGGATGGAAAGTATTTATGAAGATGAAGCAATTTGGGAATATGAGCCATCACAATCAATCAAAGGCTTGAAATGTTGAATATCAAAAGATATTGCTAGAGATGCAGAGACTTCTTTATGATGATGGAGAAGTGGAATTGATGAAGTTTAAAAGATAAGCATGCTGAGGTGGTGCCCTCTCATCTTCAACCAATCAAGTTAATCCAAGCTGACATGTGAAGATCACTTGATGTCTTTACCTGATGAATTTTCTCACGGGTCTATCAAAGCAATGTAATTTTCTCATTGGCCTATAGATTGGCGCTTCATTGTAATTGGATAAGCATTTAATGCTTGTAGCTGGTACTTGAATTAGGGCTATGCTGGCATAATCTTGGCCATTGATCTCAAATTAATCTTGGCCGTTCATTGTACTTGGAACAACTATAAAAGGCAAGGATTTATCATTTGTAAAAGAGGAGACTTGGAGAGATTGTTGCTATAATGCTACCAAAGTAGTTTCAAATTCATTGTTGTTATCATGGTGAATGCTTGTGATTTTTTTTTAAATAAGTGTCTGGTAAACTTTTTAACATGACCGGTGACGCTGGCACGACACGCCCTCCGACTCCATGTGAAACGCTTTTGACCTAGAGATATGAACCAGTGAGGCCACCCATGGGGGACCTCATCCCCTTATTACAAAGTTGAGGCCCAAACCTGCAAGCACATTCGATTAGCGAAGGCACAAGCCTGCGATCACAATGGCCCAACAGAGGTTTGAACTTAGGTGGGGACAATGACAACACCGCCACTTAACCAACACACTAAGTGGTGAACCCCAATGCTTGTGAAATTTTGGAGCATTGCATGGCTTCTACATTTCCTCACTTAGAATAGGATTTGTTTATGTTAAGTAGAAGTAGAAGTAGATGCATGGAAGATATTGTTCATTGGTGAATTATGGTGAAACTTATGCTCATATATTTCGGTACTTGTTGATTGCAAGTAGCAGCATAAGGTTGGTCTGAACTAATTGCAAGCACTTAACTTCAATTGGCAATGTTCATTTAGATTTCTTGATGAGTAACACATATTTGCCCCATGCTTCCCATATGTAGCAATTGCTTTGCTACTCCCTGTTCATCAATATGCATTTTTCAGTAAATCTCTCCAAGCTACAGAGTTAAACTATGAGGTGATGAAAAAACAAGCAATATGCCTTAGTTAAAGTTGTGAAGTCATTCAGACCCTATCTGGTCTGTGCAAAAGTAATTGCATATGTGCCTCATGCAGCAATCAAAGACATTCTTACCCAATCAGAAGTTACTAGCAAACGGTGCAAATGGATCAACAGAGTTCAAGAATTTAATCTAGAAATCCACATTACAAAATTGGTGCGAGGATTAGGCTTGGCAAAGCTTATGACCGAAGAAAATATGGGTTTAGTTCAAGTAAATAATGTGGGAGTACGGGATCTGACACTAACAATATTGAAAAACAGCCTTGGTATGTTGACATTGTATATTTCATCAAGAATGCCAAATACCCTGAGACCATGACTGATAATCAAAAAAGAACTAAGTGCAAGCCCAAAATTACACAATAGTACAAATTGGCGACTCTACTGGGGACTAAGTGCTAGAAATATTGCTATACTAAATCCCAGAATAATTGTTATATTTTGTCCCAAATTGTTTGGGTGGTGACTTTGTTAACTCTGTGTAGTGTTATACTAGTGTAATTGTTGTAACCAACTAGTTTTTGTTGTTATTTCAAGATGAAGCCTCAAAAGAACACCAGATCTTACCTAAAGAAACATCCCGAGATTGCTATAAAAGGTGATCTTCCTAGAAAACCTAGGAGAGAGTGGTCTAACAAAGTTGAGTCAAGTTTTAGTATGTCATGGATTCCTAGGAGTGACAATGTGACCCCAATTCCTGACAAATCTTCTTAATCCTCTACAAGTTCGAAATCAGATAGCCAACCCTTGTTAAACCACATATTTGGCACTCCTGAAGACAGGTCTCAAGATAAAGGTGTCCTTCAAACCCAGTACAGTAGACCTGATGCAAAGAGAGCGAGGAGTCAAGGTTATGCACGTAGCGATATACCAAATGAAGCATCCCCTAATTTGATGGACCAACCTTACCCTCCAGTAGGAAACCAAGGACTTCATAATTTGATTGATCTGGATGATCCAGAAAACTCCGACTCAACCCAATATGATGTTGATGTGCTCACAGAAGAAGTGTTGGCTCTAAGAAGAAGAGAGAGAGAGAGAGAGAGAGAGAGAGAGAGAGAGAGAGGAGATTAGCTGTGCATAACGAGCAAAAGAAAAAAGAACAAGAAATTCGGGAATTGTTGTTTGAAAGGGATAGACTGTTAAGAGTCACTGCACAACATGAGGTAAATGATAAGGCCTTGAGTGAGAAGTACAAGGGTTTGATCAAAGAAATCTTCAAGGATATGAACACTTTGAGAGAGAAATCACAGCAAGGTGAATCCCTGAAGAAGAAGAATGAGTTTGATGGAGAGGGCCCTGTGCTAAAGCAACTACAAGCTTGGGAGGTGGAAAAGCCTACCAAAGTACAACTTGGTTATGATATGCCAAATAAAGAAAATTAAATTGTTCAAGACAAGGGAAAGCAGAAGACATCTGGTCTTCACTTGAAGAGCCAAAGCAAAAAGAAATCCTGCTAGTGGGATGTCACAGTTGGATCTAGAATTGGAGAAGGCAAGGAAGGCTAAGGAAGAGACTCCCAAGCAACTGGAGAAGGCTGAGTTGGAAGCAGCAGCTGCTGAGATGAAAAAGAAGATAGCCTTCCTAAATGTTTCTGCAAATAATACTGCAACAAGTGCCACACAAGCAGCAACTGGACCAACATTGAAAGCCCATGTAGCTAGCTCTGGTCAGAACAACCAACTTGCTGGTCCAGTACAAAGTGTACAAGTTGGAGTTAACCAAAATGTACAAAACTCTGGTCCAGCTTCCAGTTGTTGGTAGGCACTCTGCTGCTAGTGTATCAAAGAGTGCAACAAACCAAGGAGCTGCAGTGGGAACAAGTGGGACTCATGCTGCTGGAAATTTTCAGAGGAGACCTATCCATTTGGATAGATATCGTCCATTGTTCTTTGATGGCATTCCTGGTCACCCAAATGTCATCCCAAATGAGGTAAGAGATAAAATCCCTAAGTTTAGTGGCAATAATGCTATAACTTGTGAAGAACACCTTAAAGATTTCACTGACAAGATGACTGACTTTGAGATTGAACATGAGGATGTACTCATGAAAGTGTTTGTTCAATCTATGAGTGAAGATGCTAGAGATTGGTATAGAAGTTTGCTTGAAGACAGTGTAGCATCTTGGGATGAGTTTGTCAGGTGTTTTAGGGAGCAATATCGTGAACATGTTAATTCAAGTTTCATGTTGAATGAGTTTAATAATATTAAGAAGTTCCAAAATGAAAGTATGGCAGATTTCAATAATAGGTTCAGAAGGCCATGAACAAGTTGTTTCAAATTTTGAGACTGGATGAAGAAGTGTATTTAACTACATTACTTGAATGGTGTAGATGGAAAGATGTCATACCTTCTAAGGGATAAGAATCCACGTACTCTAAGGGATGCCTAAAATGGCTATAAACATTGAAAGTAATAGACAAGCCTCACAGAAAATGGGAAAGAGAGGGGATGGAAGACTGTGGAAGGATACAAAAGGACAAACAAGTAAACCTGCCAAGGAGGGGACAGGGTGGATAAATTGGTAAGTGCAGTAAAAGACCTTACTGCCAAAATTGATAGAAATGATAAGGGTTCTCATGACAACAAGCATCAATATCAGAGATATGATAGATTTCCAAACTTGAGGGACATGCTATACAAGACAAATTGGAGAGATGGCAAGCCTATTCTAGATAATCAAGAGAACCAGAAGACTAAGGAAATCCTTGATCCCTTGAAGAGGAATGCTACACATCATGTAGAAAATACCCCTTGGTGTGCTGCTTGCAATATGCCCCATTCTTCTTTTCAATGTGTTGTTGCACAAGCTTTAGCTAAACAAATGGAAGACAACAGTGAACAAATAAATTCAGAACAAGAATACCTTGTTGTAAATATGTTCACTGTGAAAAGGTCTTATGACCTATGGTCTTCTGAAGATGATGAGCTAGTTGTGGATGTAGATACTAGGAGAGGACAGTACCAAGGATACCGGCAACAAGTTTTCTCCGATTCAGATGATGAAGTTGGTACTATGCTACAAAATATTAATCATGTTGTGGGTGATGAAAGAGAAAATATTTACTAACAAGGGAAGCAAAGGTAAGAAGAACACAAATGACATATTCTTTGAATTACTTGCATTTGATATGAAGCATGCTCTTACACAGATGAAGGTTTCAGTTCCCTTGATTGAAATGTTGAAAATAAAGGATCATAGAGAGGCTGCAATGTCATTGTTTAAGGGGATAGTAGATGTCCCTGTTGATAATAGGAAGGAGAGAAAAATGAAGGGGATTAGCTATGAGCCAGAAACCCCTATCTTATATGTGGGTAATATGATTACCCGAGAACCTTCTCAAGTAGACCCTTTCTATGTCACCCTGCTGATAAACAATAAGCTTGTAAAAAATTGTATGATTGATTTTGGTGCTGCTGTAAATGTAATGCCATATGGAGTAATGAAAGAGTTGGGAATGGAAGTAGATACTTGTTATGGAAGATGTTATGCCATGGACAACATAGATGTCCCTGTGGTTGGAACTTTGAAAGGAGTCGAAGTTAAGAATACTATCTTTCTTGAAGCAACTTACAAGATGGACATGGTTGTTGTGGACACCCAACCCCATTATGGTATGATGTTGTCAAGACAGTGGACTGCAACAGTAGGAGGTCATGTGAAATTAGACTTATCTTATGCAACAATCCCAATAAATGGGAATGAAGTAAAGTTGTATAGAGAGCCACGAGCACCAGTGACTGTTGAAAAGATGCAGAATAACATGCTCAATTGTTGTGTGGATGTAGACATGGAAAACTTTAGAGTTGAGAAAATCCTTCCAAAGTGCAAAAATATTGATCCATTAGTGAGAGAATTGAAGACACAACAAAGTGGCTTGTGACAAATGTACTTTGATAGAGCTTGTTCCAAAGAAGGATCAGGGGTTGGTGTTTTCTTCATTTCTCCATCAAGTACTACTTTCAAATACTCTTTCTTGTTAGCTTTTTAGTGTACCAATAATACTGTTGAATATGAGGCCCTATTTTTGGGGTTAGATATTGCTACTAGGCATGGTATCAAGTGTCTAAAAGCTTTTTGGGATTCTGAGCTAGCAGTAGCACAGGTTAGATCCCAGTATGCTGTGAAAAATCATAGATTAAAGTTGTACAAGAATGATGTCTGGGATCATATTGAATTATTTGACGCCTTTAACATTAAATGGATAGAAAGGTCAAAAAACATCATGGCTGATTTCCTAGCCAATGGGCCTTAAAAGAATCACAATTTGACCTTAAGTGGGGTATCAATTTTGGAGGTTAAGAGTAGACTAGTTGTGCCTGACAATTTTTACAACTGGAAAGTCTTTGAGGATGATCAAGATATCCTTAGGTTTATCAGTGTCTTGACCATTATGAAGGCCAACATGTAGATTGTAATGCTCTAGTTGAGGTGGTTGATGGCAAGTACATTGTTTTTGGTAATGAGGTTGTTCAGTTAAGTTCTAATCAGATCCCTAAGGGGCTGGTAGAATTAGAAGCGTTGTTCAGTGATCAAGATGATTATCTGTCAAAGAGGAGCAGTGCTAAAGTTGAGGATCTGGAAGAAGTGAATCTAGGATCAGAAACAACACCTCAGACAATATATATTGGAAAGAAGTTAGATAACCATATTACGGAAAATTTAATAAAATTATTAAGAAAACACATGTTTGCCTATCATATGAGGACTTAAAAGCCTATAGGGAGGACCTTTTCCAGTATGAGATCCCATTGAAACCAGATATCAAGCCTTTCCGAAAGAAACAAAGACCAATCAACCTATTGTTAGCACCTAAGATGGAACAAGAATTAATGAAGTTGAGAGATGCATGAATTATTCAGCCCATAAGACATTCAACCTGGGTTTCCAACTTGGTCCCAGTAAGGAAAATGAATGGTGAGAATAGTGTTGTCTTTTAGAGATGCAATATTCAAATTTCTAAAGTCAACACAAAGTTATTGGTTGTGATGTGTTGTCAATGATGGATGGTTTTTCAAGTTACAACCAGGTACTAGTGAAAGAATCATAGCAGTTTAAGACTGCATTTACTACTCCTTGGGGGACATATGTGTATGTTAGGATGCCATTTGTTCTCATGAACGTAGGGGCCACATTCCAGAGAGCTATGGATGTTGCATTTAAAGAGTTTGTTGATTTATTTATGGTAATTTATCTAGATGATTTAACAACATATTTCAAGAAGGCAGAAGACCATTGTGGTCATCTAGAAAAGGTTTTTAACAAAGCCTTAGAATATGGTGTTTTCTTGAATCCTAAGAAATGTTAATTTGCAGGAACAAAAGTGAAGTTATTGGGACATATTGTATCAAAGGAAGGAGTGAGAATTGACCCAGAAAGAATAGAAGCAATCCAGAAGGTCACTGCTCCAAAAAGTGTTAAGGGAGTACAATCTTTCTTAGTAAAGATTAATTTTGTGAGGAGGTTTATTGCTAATTTTGCAGAAATTGTGAAGCTTATTATAATTTTTTTAAAGAAGGATGCAAAGTTTGAGTGGGATGAAGAAGCATAGTGTGCTTTCGAAAAAATCAAGAAGGCAATTCAGAAAGCACCTATTTTGAGATCTCCTAATTACAGTAAGCCATTTTCACTATTTTCGTTTGCATTCTTTCAAGCAATTGCAGCTGTGTTACTGCGAAAGGATGGGGAGGGGTATGAACATCCCATTGCATTTTTCAGTAAATCTCTCCAAGCTGTAGAGTTTGAGGTGATGGAAAAACAAGCATATGCCTTAGTTAATGCTGTGAAGTCATTCAGACCCTATCTGGTCTGTGCAAAAGTAATTGCATATGTGCCTCATGTAGCAATCAAAGACATTCTTGCCCAGTCAGAAGTTACTAGCAAACGGTGCAAATGAACAAAGTTCAAGAATTTAATCTAGAAATCCATATTACAAACTTTGTGCGAGGTTTAGGCTTGGCAAAGCTTACGATTGGAGAAAATATGGGTTTAGTTCAAGTAAATAATGTGGGAGTATTGAAAAACAGCCTTGGTATGTTGACTTTGTATATTTCATCAAGAATGCCAAATGCCCCGAGACCATGGCTGATAATCAAAAAAGAACTCTCAGATTGCAAGCGCAAAAGTACACACTAGTACAAGGAGAATTATATTGGAAGGATAAAGATGGTGTGCTTTTGTTGTGCTTAATTGAATGGCAGACTAACAAGGTGTTAAAAGAGATGCATGCTGGTGTATGTGGTGGACATTATTCTGCCAGGACTACTGCCCACAAGATCTTAAGGGCTGGTTATTTTTGGCGTTGCTTGTTTAAAGATTCTTTTAAATTTGTGCAAAAATGTGAAGCATGCCAGAAGTTTTCTTCCAAGCTGAAATATTCAGGTGCCTTGTTATTAAATCCATTGGTGGCTGAGGCACCTTTTGCCATGTGGGGGATTGATTTTATTGGAGAAAAAATCTAGTGGTGGACACAATTGGATCCTGGTTGCCATATATTACTTCACAAAGTGGATTTAGGCAATTCCTACCAAGAAAGCAACTAGTAAGGTTGTAATTGAGTTTTTGATGGATAATACCTGACCATATTTGGTGTCCCTGTGAAGTTGGTAATGGATAATGCTGTGTCTTAGGTCAGAAGAGTTTCAGGAGTTTTGTGATGAAAATGGAATTGGGATGTCATACTCTTCTCCATACCATCCACAGGCTAATGGACAAGCAGAATCAAGTAATAAGAGCATTCTGTAGATTTTGAAGAAAACTCTGGAGACAAACAAAAGAGATTGGCATTCGAAGTTGAAATTAGCTTTATGGGCTAATAGGATAACTGTGAAAAAGGTGTGCTTTTGTTGTGCTTAGATGAATGGCAGGCTGACAAGGTGTTAAAAGAGATGCATGTTGGTGTATGTGGTGGACATTATTCAGCCAGGACTACTCCCCACAAGATCTTAAGGGCTGGTTATTTTTGGCATTGCTTGTTTAAAGATTATTTTAAATTTGTGCAAAAATGTGAAGCATGCCAGAAGTTTTCTTCCAAGCTGAAATATTTAGGTGCCTTGCTATTAAATCCATTGGTGCTTGAGGCACCTTTTGCCATGTGGGGGATTGATTTTAGTGGAGAATTTTTAGAAAAATCTAGTGGTGGACACAGTTGGATCTTGGTTGCCATAGATTACTTCACAAAGTGGATTGAGGCAATTCCTACCAAGAAAGCAACTAGTAAGGTTGTAATTGAGTTTTTGATGGATAATTTCCTGACCATATTTGGTGTCCCTGTGAAGTTGGTAATGGATAATGCTATGTGTCTTAGGTCAAAAGAGTTTCAGGAGTTTTGTGATGAAAATGGAATTGGGGATGTCATACTCTTCTCCATACCATCCACAGGCTAATGGACAAGCAGAATCAAGTAATAAGAGCATTCTGCAGATTTTGAAGAAAACTCTGGAGACAAACAAAAGAGCTTGGCATTCGAAGTTGAAATTAGCTTTATGGGCTAATAGGATAACTGTGAAAAAGGCTACTGGGAAGTCCCCTTTTGAGTTTGTGTATGGTATGCGAGCCAGATTACCATTAGACAATTTACTTCTTGTTTATAAATTTATTGAGGACGAGGAGCTGGAAGTGAATGATGCCATGCATAACAGAATGGTCCAATTGTTTGAACTGGATGAGGTCAGAAGGGAGGGACAGATAAGATAAGATAAGATAAGATAAATTATTAATGTCCAACAAGAGACCACAAAGGGTCTAAGGGAATGGGAACATACAGAGCAGAACAACCAGCAATAGGAGCACCAAATGGTGTCTAGGGAAAGAACAATAACAAGAAAGCAGAAAACAGAAAACAAAAGAACAGAAGAACCAGGGAGAGCGCCTAGAGGCTCTTTCCGAGCGAGAAGTAATCGAGCATCGAAGGATACGATCCGAGACTGGAAGGAGCCCCAGACCGTCTCCAAGTGACACTGGTGGTGGAGTGCTGCTGTCGAGTGCGATCTCTACGATCTCTATGAGGTCTCACAAGCCTGGTGTGTCCAGAAGGAGGACCGAGAGGGCGCTTCGTGCCGCGGGCAGGAGACGCCGAAGTGAAAAAGGATGTGATAAGGTGATCAGATCTCTGGTTGGAGGGGAACAAAAGTTGGAGGGTGGAATCCTGAAGTCGTGTGGTCTCCTGAAGATAAAGAGCAAGGCACCACTGATCGGTGTATCTGAAGGAGGCAAGGGAACTGCACTCTCTGAACAGGCAGTAGAATCTCCCTCTGATCTCGTAGTACATGGGACATCGGAAAACGAAATGTGCCTCGGTCTCGGTCTCCAACAAGGTGCAAAGGCGGTAGATCCGGTCAGCCCTGTTAATGTGGTGATCGGTCTGGATGCAGAGCCGGTGAGAGCCGACTCTGAAAGACCCCAAAGAAATACAGAGAGCGTGATTCCATCGGTAAGCTAGGTATGAAGGACGCACAATGACCCCATCAAGAATCTCCATATAGTGCTTGGCATAGGAGGCCATCCTGGGACGAAGCTCTCCAGGAGGGTTGCACTAGGTCGTGGTGATATACTGTCTATAGATGTCGAGTTTGACGTGGTCATTCAGCTCCTGCTGGGAGGGGAGGAGGTGGGTGGGAGCATCCAAGGAAAATTGAAACGAGGGTAGATGATCAATCGAGGCCCCACAGAACCCAACAAGGCAGCGGCCTGGGCGTACTAGAAGCGAGCTCTACTAGAGGGATCAACACTAGCAAGGGCCAAAGAAGAGCAGTAAGCAAGATAAGGGTATCTCTGCAGACCGACAGCAGAATCAACAAATCCCCGGAGATGGTGAAGGAACCAGACAGGTCAAAAATGGCAGCAAGTCTAAAAGGATGAGCACCAAACTCAGCAAGGAGAACGCTGTGAGGAGTAGAACGATGACATCTGCTGAGGCGCCAAAGGAGGAGGATTTGAACTCTCTCAACAGATCTAGAGGTCCAATCCGTCTCAAGAAGAGAGGGCCCCCACACAACAGAACCGTAAAGCACCGTCGGCCTGACTAAAGAGTCAAGGAGGGCCAACTTGGACCTGATGTCCTGAAAGTGATGTCTGCACTGTCTCTCAAGCAGAGCTAAGGAGCCCAACCCCTTGTTGACCCGGGGCTGCATAGCAGTAGCAGGTCTCAAGCTGAAACAAGGACCAGAGAACTTAACCCCAAGGTAAGTATAGGAGGAAGAGATCTCGATCTCTGAGCCCTGAAAATAGAAGTGAAGATGAGAAGTCTTCAAACAATTGAAGACCATCACCCGAGTCTTGCCCAGGTTCACAACCAACTGTCGAAGCTCACAGAAGGAAGCCAAACCATCAAGGAGTCTCTGTAAACCCTCGGGAGAAGAGGCCAGGAGGACCACATCGCTGGCAAATAAAAGGATGGAGATCAACACCTGATGCAGATAGCAACCGTCGTCAGGGAGCGAGAGATCCCGGAGGAAAGCCTAGAGCTCGTCAATGTAAATGCCAAAAAGTGTAGGAGAGAGGGCAGCCCTGTTTCACCCCGATGGTACTCTGGATCGGCTCGGAGAACCCCTGTGGAGTCCTAAATCTGCCCACCACACACTCGTAAAGCCTCATAATAGCAGTTAGGAGAATCTCGGAGATCCCAATGTCTTTGAGTCTCTGGAAAAGGGCCACCCGAGGAACTGAGTCGAGAGCCTTATGGAAATCCACAAAGCAGCAGTAAACCTTCGCCGAGCGGGAGCGGGCCTCCTCGATAATGGTCCAAAGTGTCAAAACGTGATCCATGGTCTGGAAATTAGTCCGGAAGCCCGCTTGCCCCTTTGCACGACACTGGCGACTGTCAAGCTCTTTGGATAAAATAGTGTTCAGAACTGTAGCATAGAGTTTGGCAAAAGTGTGCCCAACCATGATGGTTTTGTAGTTCCCAGGGTCCGAGGCCGCACTAGTCTTATGGATAGGGTAAATGATGTGTCGAGACCAAGAGTGAGGAAACCCAATGCAAACCACTTTGTTGAAGAGCACAGAGAGAAAAGAACCCAGAACACCGACACCAAGTTTGAAGAGTTCCGCTTGGAACCCTTCCTCTTCAGCTGCCCTGCTAGTGCTCATCAACCTAACCGCCTCGCAGGCGTTGGAGAATGTGAAGAGATGGCAAGAGGGTGATGGAGTGAGGTGGAAAGAGGGCTGGTCGAGGATGTCATAGAGAATGGAAGCGTGGGAAATCAGTGAGCGGAGATCTAGGGTGGAAGGACGAGGAGGATGGCGGGGAAACAAAGTGCGCTAGAAGAGCTTGGGGGAGCGTTGGAGGGAGGCACAGAGAGATCGACACTGCATCGAGTCAAAGGCACATTTCTTGTGGCGGAGGAAACGACGGTAAGAGAGCCTCAGCTGGGTGGAGTGGGAGTGAGCGGAGAAGGCAGAGCGAACAAAACGGTGGAAGGTCTTGCAGTCCTCATCAAACCACTGGTTCATAGGACAAGTGTTCCGACGCTGGGGATTGTGAGATAAAGGTATGGTATGGTGGGGAATGGAGAGGAGTGCGGACTCCCAAAGAGTGGTCGCAAGAATTTCGAACATGGAGGAGGTATCTCGGGTCTCAGAAAAAAGGGGGCAAGCGTGAGGAGTCGTCTGAGGTGAAAAACAAAGATATCCTGGTCACTCTCTGAGAAACGAAAGGAGGTGCGGGTGAGGGTCGACACGGGAAGCGGAGGGGGAGAGGATAAGGGGGAGGGGAGACTCTGATGGAAAGACTGAGGAGAGCGTGATTGGCGAGAGGGAGGCGAGAGATAGTGAAATGGTGGATGAAGGGGATGGAGGAGGCACAAGATAGAGCATAGTCCACGACACTCAAACCGTCGCAGTGAGGTCAACAGGTGAAGGATCCAGAGTCAGGGAAGCAAGGGAGCCCATTCAAGATCACAAGGTCCAAGGACTTGCAGAGCTGGAGAAGATGGCGACCGTATCTCGTGAGGGGGCCCCTATAATCATCAGATGAATGCTGCAAACCCAGAATAAGCGGGTCAATCTCGGAAGTACAATCAGAGTCAGCACCACAGTCATGAAGAGGAGTCTGAATGTCTTTGGTCCGCGCGTTGAAGTCTCGAAGAATAATGATGTCACCCATGGCCGAGAACCTCATAATCTGTTCAAGAAGGTCCTCGTAAGGATCGTCGCACTTAGTGTTGTGAATAGCATAGGACGAGGAAGCGGGTGGAAAGTAGCACACAACAATAGAGATATCTCTGTGATGTGATGTGGTATGACCAATACGAATCCACATGAATCTGGCAGAGTTGTTGGCATGAACAATAGAAGTAGAACTGAAGAGATGGTCACTGACAAGACAAGCGACCCCACCGGAACCCCAGACCCCACCATAAGATCTAACCTCATCCCGAAAGACGGAAAGCCACTGGTATCCAGGAAGGCCTGGTAGAGGACGGACAAGACTCTTGTGAGTCTATGTGACAGCCAGAACGTCCGCGGAACCAACAGCATCCTGAAAGAGACCCGGTAAGGACCATAAAGTACCATTACCATTCCAGCAGTTGACAAGCAGAGAACAGCTGTGACGTTCTCTCTTGTCCATCTGCTGGCGAGAACGTCATGCGATCTTGGGGTTCTGTCTTGATACCCAACTGCCAGGAGGAGAATCGCGAATAACTGCCCTGAGGTTACGAATAACCGCCCACTTGCCATTGCGCTTAGCCTTAGCCACGAGGCTCCTAGAATGCTTCAACTTAGCCAGCTGGGATTTCGTGAGGTCCTCATCTACGTAAATCTTAGGGGAAAGAGGGAATAACTTCCTCTTCGCCCTAAGAGCCCGTAGCCTGTCAATGGGGGAGAGAAACCGGATAAAGAGAGTGTCATCCTTGCCTAACTAGCACCTATCAAGTGTGATGTCTGTGATGCCAAGCCGGTTCGCGAGGAAGGAGTAGCCAGCCGCCATTGGGTCAGGATTGGAAGAGAGGCCACGGACCCGTAGGTTTAATTCATGAGTCCGCCTCACATGCTCGTCGTCCAACTTCCCTTGGAGCAACTGCTCAACACCAGAGAGGGGTGCAATAGCAGCAGAGTTGCACAAGGAGGCCCAAGTATTCACCTTGTCTTCAGTTTCCGTCAACAGAGAAGAATGCCTCTCCACAATCGCAGATTGTTTCTCTTTGATAGTATCCAATTCCTTGAGCTGCATGATGACAGAGTTTAAATCCGATCTGAGGCCTGCAGTTTCAGCGACTAGGGATTGCACAGTATCCCGGAGAGTATGGTTCTCAGCCTCCAATTTATTCAACCGATCAAAGAGTTTAACGGAGAGTGAGGATGACGTAACAACGACCTCTTTGAGGTGCATTGTTAGTCTCAACTATATTCAAGCGGTCAACGAGCTGCTGGAGTGTGACTAGATCAGGTTGTAGATCAGGCATTCTGTCAAACAGTTTGCAGACAAAGAGATGTCTGCACTTTGAGGTCAAACTGCACCCTTTCCCAGGTCAAAGCGCACCCTTTCCCAGGACAGAAGAAAAACTTGAAAAGTTAGCAGAAAATGAAATATTTGTTCGACAAGAGAGCCAATAGCAGAAAGTTTCAGCCAGATGATATGGTGTTGTAGTGGAATGCTAGAGATGAAGATAAGGGAAAACATAAAAAATTTTGAATCCTTATGGTTAGGGCCTTATATTGTTCATCAGATACATGGTAAGGATTCATATTTTTTGAAAAATCTGGATGATGAGGTATTGGAGTTGCCAGTGCATGGACAATTCCTAAAACCTTTCTTTAACTGAACTTTCTTTTTCATGCACGTTATCATTTATATATGTACAGGTTGTGGGTTTGTGTTTTTGTTCATTGTGTGTTTCTTTCTGTAGTTTGTGTGTTGTAGTGTAGTTTTCCTTCTGTAGGTGGTATGCTTAACCCTGAGATTCTAGGATCTTGTTATGCCTGTAAGAGACACATCCCCAATTAGAGCCACTGTTAGGACTGCAAATTTTTTTTCTGGTGCTAAGTCTCTCTGTATCTCATTTTCATGCCTTCCCCTGAGCTCATGTTTAATTTCTAGCCTTGGTTACCATGGTGTTAAATCCTGCCTATTTTTATTTTATGTCTGAGCCTTGTTCTTAAGCCCTAATTGTCATTTGATCCAGCCCTTAGTTTTTGTTTTGTTCTAAACCCTAAGTCTCCCGTGCTTTTTATTCTCATGCGGTACCTTTTTGGGAGCCACTTAAGTCATTTTAAGTAATCTAGTGTGGTAGATGAGCATTCATCTAGACTCTGTACCCTAGGATGTGGCACTGGTCAGGATTAAGGTTGCATGACAATCTTTAAAACTAATCAAACTTTTATTTACAGTTTTTATATCTGCATATTGAATAAATGTGTGTAAGACACATATCCACTATGTGGTTTGCTAAGGAACAATGAGCCAAACTAGGTACACCCACCTGAGTCTGTGGAGCTCGAAGTGCAAGAGTTGTTACAAGATTTCAAAGACAATTTCTCATTGGACCGTAGAGCCTTTGCAACAATTTCAAAACTGTCCTACTTAACCCTGAGATTCTGGGATCTTGTTATGCCTGTAAGAGACACACATCCCCAATTAGAGCCACTATTAGGACTGCAAATTTTTTTTGTAGTGCTAAGTCGCTTTGTATCACATTTTCATGCCTTCCCCTGAGCTCCTATTTAATTTCTAGCCTTGGTTACCATGGTGCTAAATCTTGCCTATTTTTATTTTATGTCCGAGCCTTGTTCTTAAGCCCTAATTCTTATTTGATCCAACCCTTAGTTTTTGTTTTGTTCTAAACCCTAAGTCTCCCGTGCTTTTTATTTTCACGCGTTACCTTTTTGGGAGCCACTTAAGTCATTTTAAGTAATCTAGTGTGGTAGATGAGCATTTATCTAGACCCTGTACCCTAGGATGTGGCACTGGTCAGGATTAGGGTTGCATGACAATCTTTAAAACTAATCAAACTTTTATTTACAGTTTTTATATCTGCATATTGAATATCTGTGTGTAAGACACATATCCACTGTGTGGTTTGTTGAGGAACAATGAACCAAACTAGGTACACTGTGGAGCTCGAAGTGCAAGAGTTGCTACAAGATTTTACAGGCAATTTCTTATTGGACCGCAGAGCGCTTGCAACAACTTCAAAACTGTCATGCCTTCACCAAGTGGAACCTTTGTCTTTATTCTTTTATGCACAAATTCTTTTTGCAACTATTGACCACCTCAAGATGTTGGAGAACTACGACTTGTTGAAGGAACAATGGGGTGTTCCTGTTTCTTTGATTCAGCATGGAAGGGCAGACGTACCCCAGATGAATCAAAGAAACAGGAACACCCCATTGTTCCTTCAACAAGTCGTAGTTCTCCAACATCTTGAGGTGGTCAATAGTTGCAAAAAGAATTTGTGCATAAAAGAATAA
>MU227363.1:1383826-1398035 GCA_018584345.1 Thuja plicata
GATGAACAAATAGATAAGTTGTTTTACAAACTGATGACTAAGGGTTAATGGGCTAACCAAGAAAAGTTTTAGAGGTACTGATTCACCCCTCCCCTCTCAGTACATCATCTCAATACAATTCCAACAAGATATTATCAAACTCGTCTACATAAGTACTGAAGAACAAAATGCTGATATTTTTACCAAGCCTCTTGCGAAGTTGAAAATCGAGTACTTCAGACAGAAGTTGGTATGATTAAGTTGTGATTAAATTTCTGAGATTCTATCTCTTAAATATGTAAATTAATGTATTCATGAATAATAAATTAAATATTGCAATATTGTGTTTTTGAAAGATGACGATCTTTCTTGTGTGTAAAGTCACTATTGTAAGGTGACAACCTACAATAGTTTGAGTTAAGTTATCATCTAATCCATTTCCGAATTTAGTCGGGGATCATGATAACAAGTGGTTCAAGTTTTGATCCGGATTGCGTCGGATATCTTGTCACCTATATTTATCACTAAAATCTAGTTCCGAATTGAGTCGGGGATTATGATAAATTTCTTTTATCAGGTTGAATTATGTTCCGGATCATGCCGGAAATCCTGATCCACCAGGAATTTTTCATGAGAAGAAATTAGAAGCACCTTCGAGTTTGTCTTCTACCTTAATACCGCTGGCCATTATAATTTCTCCTTTTGTTTATAATGAATTTATAAGGATTTCAAGGTTAGCTTTAATAATTTTCCTCTATTATAGGAATTAATATACTCCTAGTGGATTCCTACAAGCAGAAAATGGTGGGAAAAAGGAATTAATATACTCCTAGTGGATTCTATAAATATCCTTCATCACTACCAAACTACCATTTTCCCTCTTACTCTTGTTATCACATTTATCATGCTCCCACAAGCTAATTTCTTTATGCTCAAACCCTAGCTACTCTTTACCATTTCATCGCTGCAAATTATAACTACTAACATGGTCGCTCCTACTCTCGTTTTTGCTACAGAGAAACCCTACCCCAAATACAAAAGGTTCCCCTATAAAACAATGGAAGTCAACCCGAATGGGGCCACCTGCAATGTCATATACAAAGAGGATGTTTAGAAGTATATTGACACTCAAATAGTAGAAATTAACCACATGAAGTTTGAAAAGATTAGGGTAATCCTATTACAACCTAATATAAACATCTACTTTCCATAATACAACTGGATAGGAGAGAAGCTAGATGTGTGCAGGGACTTTCCAAACTTCACCGCACAAGATCAATGGGGTTGCCTAGTGTTCATCCTTGCACAATGAGTATCTTTACCTAGACAAAACCTACTTGATCGCTAAGGAAGTAATTCAAATAGTAACCAGACTGTGGGTGCTAGGGGAGATTCCTCCAAAAAAAGCTATCAAGAATGGTGAGGTTATGAAGCTTACTAGGACCACTTTCATGCATGTCACCAAAATCACTAACCTCACAATAAAATATGCAATGATGGTGATTGCATACAAGGTTTACTTCACCAACCGGGATTGTTAGGAATAAGGTGTCTCAACCTTGTATATTTCCTTACATTTGATATTATTTGTTTTGTATTTAATTGTTTGCAAATAATGTATTTAAGTTTGATATTCGTTCTGTCTTTTAGTTGAGTGGACATGTGTTTTCACTCCACTTGGAAGATGACAAGGATGATCAAACTTGGTCTAGGTGAATAGAGGTTATTTGCCAAATGTCGGCACTTTGGACAATGTGTAAGGTAATCATGACTGAAACGGTTATGACGGATTCCTATGACGATCATTAATATTTGTAAGAGCTAATTTTGAAAGATTCGATGACAGGTGAAGACATGCAAGACATGTGGCAACTGATTATGTTGAGTACTGTACACTCTTCTACAATGCGTGGGGTTTGGGGTTCCTATTTTTCCGGAGAATGGTAAAACCCTAATACGGTTATCTTTGGAAGTTGCCCTAAAAAAGGGAAGCGCATGAGATAAACGTTTCTGGGTTGCAAATTGCAGAGTGAAGTTAGTGTATTGTTGGAATGTTGTTATGCTGCCGTATTTGTCTTCAAGTGTCGATTATCTCCTGAAAGAACTTGCATTGCAAGTGTATTGTAAATAGCAATAGTTTTGATTAATACATTGTGCAGGTTTTGGAGTGCTGGGGTTTTTTACCGAAAGGTTTTCCCTAGGGTAAATCATTGTGTCATTCTCATTTTTTTATGTATGCATGTTATTGTATTATCATTCTGTAATTGATAAGGGTTAAATCTGAATTTGCACGATCCTCTTCTCGGGAGTTTAGTGTAGGGAACTATTTTCCGCACACTTAGTTTCCTTTTAGTTGGTATTAGAGCCTGGCCAGTTTTGGTTCTATTTGTCAGGGTACGGGTTTTTTGAGCTAATCTCCAGTTCAGTGGGAGTATTGTTGTAGAGTATTCATAACCTTATTGCAGGAAGAGATGGAAGGTTCTTCATACAGTAGAATGGAGGTGGAAATGTTCAGTGGCACAAACTTTGAGTTGTGGAAACTCAAGATGGAAGACATGCTTGTAGACCGTGATGTATGGGAGGCAGTTGCAAATGATATCATACTAGTAAACATGCCTCAAGTAGATTGGGATCTCAAGGAACGGAAAGCTAAGGGTCTCATTAGACTCTGTCTAGCAGATTCTGTTCTCTTGAATGTTCTTGAGGAGAAGACCGCAAACAAATTGTGGACACAGCTTGGGTCTGTGTATCAGGCCAAGTCCTTGGTGAACAGATTGTTCCTGAGAAAGAAGTTGTATTCTCTGAGAATGGAGGAAGGAGGACCCGTTGCAGATCACCTGAACGCATTTAACATGTTGATTGCACAGTTGACATCAACCGGTGTCAAGTTGGAGGAGGAGGATCGATGTATGACCCTGCTATGTTCCTTGCCGGATTTATGGGACCATCTTGTGATGGCCCTTGGGAGTACTATTGTCACTTTCCAAATGGATGATGTGGTGTCTTCGCTGTTATCTGAGGAGATGCGAAGAAAGACCTCCGATTCAACCAAGGAAGCCCTTGCTGTTCGCGGTAGATCCAAAGACAAAGGAAAGAAAAATGACAAGAAGTCTGAAAAGGGTAGATCCAAATCCTGTGGGAAATCTAAACTCCTGGAAAGTCTAAGGCAACATGTTGGAATTGTGGTAAGTTTGGGCACTTCCGTAAGGATTGCAAAGGGCCAAAGAAGAAGAAGAAAAGCCCAGATTCAGATTTTGATATTTATCTCAAGAAGATGGCGATGCTTTTGTCGCAGCCTTGGCCACCAATGCATCTGATGATGTGTGGCTGATTGACTCGGGTGCTTCTTTTCACATGACCTCTCATCGAAGTTGGTTCTCAAAGTACGAGGAATTCGATGGTGGAAAGGTGTACCTGGGTGATGATTCTCACCTAGAGATAGTTGGACGAGGAAGAGTCACTATCAGATTCCCTGATGGACGAGTAAAGGGGATCAACGGGGTAATGCACATCCCGGGTTTGGCACGAAACTTGTTATCTGTAAGTATGCTGAATGATGCAGGTGTGCAAGTTGTTTTTTCGAAAGATGGATGCAAGATGATTAGAGGAGCTATGGTGCTCGCGAAAGGTACTAGGAGAGGTACCTTGTTTCAGCTGGATGCTTGCACTTCACAATGCAATAGTTCTTCTGTCTCAAGGAAGAGAGCAACAGTCACTTCATCTCCACCATCTGAACCAGCAGTGAAGAAGTCTGTGGTAATGGGTTCCAATGATAGTGCAGCAAGTGTACCTAAGGGTGCTAACACTTTGGAAGGCAAACTTCCTGCAGAAAAGACAATGTTGTGGCATATGAGATTTGGCCACATTGGTGAGAAGAGTCTCAAAACCCTGAAAACTAAAAACCTCGTTGAGGGGATAAATGATTGTAATCTCGAGTTTGACTTCTGCGAACACTGTGTTTATGGTAAGCAAAATCGTGTTCAATTTTACTAGAGTTCTCACAAGTCTTCTAGTATTTTGGATCTTATCCATTCGGATGTGTTTGGTCCGGTTAAAGTTTCTTCACTCTCCAAATCTGTATATTTTGTATCTTTTATAGATGATTATAGTAGGACATGGATTTATTTCCTTAAAAGCAAGACATAAGTTTTCAGTTGGTTCAAGAAATTTAAAGCGTTTCTGGGTTGCAAATCGCAGAGTGAAGTTAGTGTATTGTTGGAATGTTGTTATGCTGCCAGATTTGTCTTCAAGTGTCGATTATCTCCTGAAAAAACTTGCATTGGAAGTGTATTGTAAACAACAATAGTTTTGATTAATACATTGTGCAGGTTTTGGAGTGCTGGGGTTTTTTTACCGAAAGGTTTCCCCAGGGTAAATCATTGTGTCATTCTCATTTTTTTATGTATGCATGTTATTGTATTATCATTCTCTAATTGATAAGGGTTAAATCTGAATTTGCACGATCCTCTTCTCGGGAATTTAGCGTAGGGAACTGTTTTCCGCACACTTAGTTTCCTTTCAGAGACGGCTCAGCTACCGACACCACTATACACATTGCCTATCAAATGATGATAGAGGGAAAAGACATTGACTTGTGCAAAACCCTCTATTTGGAGCTACTGGAGCATGAAATACACGCCAAGAATTTAAATTACAACTTCTCGTATGGAACTTTTTTTTCTTGGCCTTCCATTTAATGGATGAGTTATCAACATATGTAGGACAAATATCAGACCCTAGTAGAGCGGTTGCAGCTTAGGTGCAAGATCATGTTAAGAATATCCAGGATGCCACCTCTTTCACGCCCATATTTTGGGGGTTTCTTCAAGTTGTTTCAACAAAGAATGCAAGATAGGGAAAGAATCTTAAAAGGCATTGTACGGAAGTATATGGATAGCCTTGTTTTCTAGTGGAAAAAAAGACTAGACCAAGATGGAGGTTGTAGAACCCTCAATGTCATGGATACCTCCACTGCCTTGTGAAGTAATTGACACAAAGATAGAGTCCTACACAACGAACTTTTTAAGCCTTCCTAAGGATGCTAAGGTAGAAAGGCACTCTACATTCCGGTAATACATGGACTCGATTGCCACAACAAAGTCAACAAAGCATTTGGAGAAAAACAAAGAAAATCTATACTAGAAGTGGGAAGAAAATCTATACTAGAAGTGGGAGATACCTCATAAAGAGAAGAAAGAGAAAAGTGTATCTTCCCCCTAAATCTACACTAGAAGTGGGAAATTCCTGTGAAGGGAAGAAATAGCAAAGTGATTCCACCCCCTAATCGTTTGGAAGATTACACATAGACACTCCATTTGCATAGCCCACCAAAGAAGAGTGTAGCTGGCCAGGGAAATGTAGCTTTTGAATTATACCACTTAATAGAGAATCTTCCAAAGAAGAAGCATTAGAGGCACTATTACAATGAGTGCATAGAAGAGGAAAAGGAGGAAAGAAAAGGAACTGAGAGAATTGGAACCACAAACAGTAGAAATTGATGATGAAGAACAAGAAATACCGAAGAAGATTCCACTCCCAGAGGATACATCATTCCCCGAGCTCCCCATTTTGGTTAATGAAGACCAATTGTACAGTAGCATATTCCGGTGGGAGGTTTTTAGGAAGACATTGCACATATATACTAGTATGGCCATTCCAAATAGACAAATAATTTAAAGAGCATTGATTAGGTATATGGTAGCCTCTTACATCACATTAGAGGATCTCATGGATCGATTCCTAGAGCCCCTTTCTACCACACAAGCTTAGAAGAGAGAAAGCAATTGAAGAATATAAGCTGAAAGAAGTGGCAATTGAAAAAGTAGCCCTTGTTATTTGTTGGCTAAAAGTTTTGTAAGTCACTATGATTATAACTTGCAAAACTGTGACTTTAGGCAACGTATCATGAGATTTCTCTCTCCTCTCAGCAATAGGGGAGGCTCCCTTCTTACCGTAGGTGGCTTCAACTGAGACCTAACTTAAATTAACAAAGGGTGGTTCTTAATCAATTCCTCTTTTTTCAGGAATGATTCATACACAACTTTCAAACTTAACAAAAGGTATCTACTGCTACGATAATACCGGTGGCTTGGGGGTTGACGTAGGAACAACTCCAAAGACAACAATTTACTATTATATTTTGGTGGAATAAGAACATGAACCCAAAGTCTCCTGCGATTATCCTGAATTAGGATTCAATTAGAATAACCAGTAAGGCGCAAAGTCTCATACTGAATATCCTCAAACTTTAATAAAAATTCGCCGAAAACGAAAGCTCAAAGTCTTCAGCTATAATTATTTACAGCCACTACTAACTATGACAATCCCTTCTCTTGAAGCACAAAGTCTTCAAGAAACTAAATCAAATGCTCCAATGATTAACACAAGAATAACTATTTACTGAATTTAGGAAACATTAATCAATGAAACATAAGAATACACCGATTAATTTCAAGATTCACAATGCAAAGTTTGGGAATTCTTGTTTCTTCTATTCAATTCAAGAAATTTGCACAATGAAACACAAAGTTTTTAAGATACAAGAAATCTTAGCACAGTCTTCTTGCTCCAACAAAAGGTAAAAAACATACAATGAGCTCACTCCTTGATATAGGTGAGGAGTAGAGGAAAAGGTGGAGAAATAAACGGAAACCTTTAACCACCTTTGACTTATTCAAAAGATTCTATTTGACTTATTCAATGTCACAAGGCCTAAAGAACTTGCAATCTTATTACATGAGACTACTATACAGGTAAATGTTCCCCTGTATTTACAACTTGCTCATGTTCTACATGTAATCTATCACAAAGATTATAGCTATTCTATGAAAGCGTATGAAAAAGGTGAGTGCCCGTGACACTTGGGAGTTATCTTTAGAGAGCATTTACAAAAGATTCAAATCTACTGAGAGACTCGTGTACAACTGTTGGATTCGGTGCACTTGTATGTTGTGCAATGACAGTTGTTTTACGAACTATACTTGCACACCTGGAAATGACCTTGTTGTACTCCCCAATGTTCTTTTGAAGATGGCTCAACAAAACTTTGTAGCTTGTCAATTTATCAATCGTGCTGAAATCAAAGCTATCCGCCTCAAGCTCTAGGCGAACAACTCTTGCGAACTCTACCATAACAGCTTCCTCCTCAACCAGTTCACCATTTTCAGCAATTACTCTGCATGCCAACTCCTGGAAACCATTGTTGATAATGCGCTCCTGTTAACCATCGTTGATCGTGTGCTCCTGTTCACTACACAAACTGATGTCTGCTTTTACCTCTGTCAATAATCCCTGAATGACCTGCTGTTTGTTGATCATCAAATTTGAGAACTCGTAGTACATATCCAATGAGGAAATGACTCCATACTCATGCAGTGCATCTAGATCAGTGTCTGGCATAGTTCTCAAGACATTCAAATCCTCCTCCAACACTTTCGATTGCTGATTGAATGATGTAAGGAGTTCATTCAAAATCTTGACAGTTTCCCTGGCATGCCTCAACACGCTGTATGCATCTCGAATCACTTACACACCCTGTGACTCCAAGTGACCACACCAGTCATCAATAGCCTTGGCCTTCCACTCAAGTTGCTCAGTGCATTTGTTGAGCTCTTCTAGGAGAGAGGAAGAGATAGGATCAACTCATTGTGAGGAGTTTTTCATCTTCTCAATTGTTTCAAAAAAACGCACATTTTCTTTCTTTAACCGGTTCTTCTCCCACAGTCTGTCGTTCCTTTGTGTAAGCATAACTGCATCTTGCTGACACCCCAACCATGTTTGTTTGCCAAGATCAACTCTGGTGAACTTGTAGTCAGTAGCTTGTAGCTCTTTGGTTGGCTTATCAACAACTGACTCAACAACCTTAGTAAACTTGATTTCATGCTCATCCACCATGACCTTAGAAAGTATTTTTCTTTTTTGTTCTTAGGAGTCTTGGCCTTGTTGACCTGCCTGAAATCAAAATCTTCAAGTAGAATTTCATGTTTCTTCCTCTTTTGAGTGATAGAACTCAACCACAGAGGTAAAGAGAAGGAAAAAGAACCAGATGTTGATATAGTAGTCATTGTAGTCATTATCTCCACCCGTGCAATAGTAGTGACTATAGCAGGGGCTTCTGTCTGAATTGCTACTGGCATTGGGCTACTCTGTGCAACCTCAGCCATGAACTGCTAATGTGTCCATGGAACGTGATACCTCAGGAACAAGCTCCTCATGCATCTCATCCTCGCTAGATTCAACATGTATCCTTTTTGGTTCTATGATATTAATCTCAGGAGCCTTGACTGTAGCCTTGCCTCCTTTGATGGTAAGCTTCGGAATAGTTTGAACCTTAGAGGTAGAAGTCCCATCCTTTCCTTTGCCTCTGATTTCTGACCTTAGCTCAATCGAACCAGTAGGATCAAAGCCTTTGCTTGGCTTGACTTTTATGCACTTGAGACCCCTCTTTTTCAGCCAAATGTTCGTGTTAGCAAGGATGGGCTGAAATTTGTCCGAGATGGACATGTTTTCCTTCATTGACCATGAAAGCGATATAATGGACAAATCCTCTACATGATGTTTCTCATAGTTTGGATCAAGGACATGTCTATCATCTTCCACTCCGTTAGGAATTTCTACCAAGTTGAAGTCCACTATTTGCTTTGTAGTTAACCTGCAGTAATCTAACCTTCTGATACCAACCTCTGTACGCAAGTTAATCCAAAGGTCCTCAAGACGATGCATATGCACAAACTGCCTCCTCATCTTGTCATTCAAACCTCTCTAATCAAAGAAACTCATGGACATGAACTTAAGAGTTATCTCTTGAAGCTCAAACTCCATGTTTTTGGCTTTGGACACTGTATCCAAAGAGTACCCTCCAATACTAAGTGGATTAGATGAGGAAATCCCCACTCCAGGCCTATGCAATGTCGATTGATATGCCTGTAACGCCATTAGTTGCCTCGCTAATTCCATCAAAATGATCTTATCCATGGGGTAGCGTGGCAATGTATAGGGTTCACCCATGAAATAACCAACTCTAAGATACGTAAAGTTGGGAAACTACAGGAAGAGGCAATTGTACTCTCTCACTTTGTTCCAGGCTTTGTCTGACAAACACTTCTTAGGAAGCTCCTTATCAAATAGACGCATGTAATGCACCCTCCTTTGATAAACTCGGTTGGGTCTCAGAGTTAGATGTTCAACACGAAATACCAAATCTCCAACTCTCTCTTGAATAAGGATGCTCATATGCTAAACAATATGTACTGATCGTGTGATCAAATGAGACAACCTCAAGGTTCCTTCATATTGTGGACTTTCACTCAGTTTTATGATGTGATATGTTAGTTATCAGTAAGGAACTGATGTTGTTCATTCAATGCATACCAACTTGACTTTAACTTATTTTCACCAACAAACTGCAAATGATAATGGTTTAGAGAACTATTCTACTCCTAGAATGCAAGAGATAATGAATGTCTTTGTGACTCTACTAAACTTAGTTTAGCCATCAACATCAACCAAGCTAGTGAAATCTCCTAAGGTAAATGTAAGATGTTCAAACTACCACCATTCCATTAATACCATCCATCGATGCATATCAATGTGCAAGCAATAATCAAAGTTAAGTTCATAACTATGCCATTCGACCACACAAGGCCAACTTACAATCAACAAGCAACTAGTGGTTTGGTCTAAGCGAGTTCACCAAAGATGCATCCAAAATATCTTCCATTCAACTAAACACTAATTCTAATCAACATGAAATGAAATTCTAATCTAAGTGAAGAAATGTAGAAACAATGCAATACTTCAAAGCAACACAAGTAACCCACCATGAAGACCAACAATGAATCAATAATTACTCTGATAACATTATGGCAACAATTTCTCGAAGTCTCCTCTCCTACTCTACTCTAAGACTAATGAGTTACAAATGAGAAGGCCTTGTATAGTTGTTCAATTACAATGAAGGGCCAAGATCAATTCAAGATCAAGGGCCAATTAATCCATTACAAACCCTAATTAGGGTTATGTAATATCCCCTTGCTAGAATAAGATTTGATAAGCAATAATTAAAATAAATTGATAATAATAAATTATGGCACAATCCATTATTAAATTAACGTTAATATTAAAATAATAATAGACAAATATAATATATTAATATATTTTTAAATTCTTTGATATAATAAATTATTTCTATATACAATATATTATTATATAAATTTATATATTATCATCATCAAATATATATGTGGTATAATAAAGCTATGATGATAATATATTAAAACTATTAATATTTAATCTGATATTATAATATTCATATTAATATTTTATCATAACTAAACATAAATGATTTAATCCCATACCGTCGACCATGGAGGGATGCGACCATTTAGTCACTCCCCTCCCCACAATGCACATGGACAGTGACGGCATATATGAGAGGGATCAGAGGACGAGGAATGGGAAAGAAGAGGGAATCAGCTATATAGAGGTTTCGAACAAGGAGAGGAAAATGACAGAGATAACAGGAAAAACATTACAGGTTTCTAAGTGAAACACGGGTGTAGTACTAGGTTATGCTGGTGAAGACCGATCACAAAACTAGGCAATATATTATAGTCACTAATATATGTTATGATTCTGATATATCTGAGAGCTAGCGATGAATAATAGCATCAGGTGTAACGTTCATAGGCGGAGATCATTTAAGTCAAGCACCCAGATTTATTGAGGAATATTATAACCACCAAGTGCTATGGCAAAAGGCGATGTAATACATTACATATCAGGGACAGCCCCATTGCATATTGAAACAACAAACTGATATATTTAGCCAGCATATTATCAACAATGAAGTATACACAACCACCAAAAATGCTACAGAATGCTTGACAGGATATACCGATTCCATTAATAACTTGCTAGCCGTATTACCCAATTTGCACTCGATAGAATTGAGGGAAGGAAACATATAGACATAAGACATCCAAAGGGAAAATATTATAGAAGGGAAATAAGAAGAAAAGAATAAAAGAATCGGTTGAATAAACAAAGTAGATAGCAGTCCCAGCCAAGCAGTGAAAGAGAGGAAGACGTCCAACAGGAGTTATCATAGGAAGACAATCGAATATAATATAGGGAGATAGAAAATTAGATGATTGAATAGGAGATTGTAAATAGATGGATATGAATCAACTGGATTGGAGGATGGAATATGGAATTATGAAAATATATTGAACACTGATCATATAGATGAGAAATGCATGATTAAGAATGATTATTCATAATGATCTATAGGAGATTATAATAAATAGAGGGAGTACCGATTATACAGAACAATAAGAATATAAAATATATTTGATACTCTCCATAAGAAGAGATAAGGAAGGGAATGATTCATATATAGTGCTGGCAAACATCTATGAGTAGAATGTAATTGAACTCTATCCAGGATAAAAGCTAGGAAAGAAATATCAGATATGGAGCATGGCACATTATGTAAGATATATGTATAAAATAAGGAACTTGTGGAATATGGAGGATGTGTAATCCAAACCCTAATTGGGAATTACCAAGTAATTTAAACCCAATTGGGAATTATGTACAAAATGTGAGTATAAAGAATATTAAGGAAATCTGAAAGCTTACAGAATATGAAATTACATCTAGATTTTCTTTAAATCAATCTTTCTTCAAGACAAGGTGATTTCACCATTTCAATTTTCTCAAGATTTTCATCAGGATGTCGTGCAAAACTTTACCTTGTTAGCTGATGTCTAAAACCTGAATGCTTAGTTTTGGTTTCAAAGTGGATTCTACTTAAATCTCGAGCTCTCTAGGGTCTGATTCTTCCTTGTTTTTACCCAAATTTCTTCCTTTAGCACGTTTTATCTGTTTTTCCTCCTTTTCTAGCCTAGATTTCCTCTTAGCAATCTCCAAATTCTCATTTCTTGTGAAAAAAATCAGAGATTTTATCCTCCAAAATCTTTTCAAAATCGCCCCTCTATCACTAAAATTGCTGCCTTATTGTGACATCGCTGCCCCTTTATGATGAGTCCGCTGCCTTCTTATTAGTAGTTCGATCTGCTCTCAAATGGAATAAATTTCTTCCTCTTTTATATAGGCGTTTTTGGTTGAAAAGGGCCACGTGGCTCTTGGTCTAGGCTGACCTGTCTTATTATTTGGCCAATCAAATCAACTTTATTGAAACATTTGAATTCCTTTGATGAGGCTGACATCTAATCGCCTTAAAAATTTCCTTGATTCACCACCCCTTTCACCCATTCATCTCTTGGTTTTTTCATCAATTCAAACTTGAATAGCACCCCATGCTCAATTGGAGACCATCTAGACTTGGGCGGAATGTTGGGATTCTCGATATTAAGAATCCTAAGAGGTGGTTGGATTTCGACCTCGCCTCGGGATTATCTCTTTATACACTTGAACTTGTAAATCCCATAGACTTCATCAAATGCACTTGATCTTCTACTTTTTCCCTTTGTTTTGGATGATCCTTTCATATTTTCCTCTGATTTTATTGGACTTTTGCATGCATCTGCATTTACAAAATCATCATTTTTACCTTGATTCATTATCTTACCCCTCCACTATCTTTTTCATCACTTTGTATTCCAATTTCGCCCCTCTAGCCACTTAGAATTTGCCTAGACTAGGGTAGAGGTTTGAGGTATGTCAGGATTGTGAATCCTGATAGGAGGTCAGAATCTGACCTCGTGTGAGGATTAGGAATCTTGACATGGGGTCGGACTCTGACCATGTATCAAGATTATTTCCTCCTTCACATGGTATCCAACTTGTTAATTTCAGTTCCTCAATTCACATTTCATGCTTCAAGATCACTTTAAGGCTCATCTTAATGTTCTTTTTTCATTCTGATTTGTATCCTTAACTGATTAGAATTCATCAACATCTGATTTCATCCATATTCATCTTCAAAAACTGATCACCTACCTCCAAGATTTCGATTGGTTTTCATCCTTCATCTTCAATTTTCATCATCTTTATCAACTTGGAATTGAAATTTTGCCTTGGAATGCCCCTAGACTTGGGTGGAAATATGAGGGCTGTCGAGGTTTTTGCTTAGGAGGTCGGAAATCAGGGGGGTTGTCGGGATTTTGAATCCTGAGAGGTGGTTGGATTCTGACCTCCTCTAGAGATTACCAAAATTACCATTTCATTGCTTTTCACTCATTCCCTTTCGTTCTTTTCATCATTTCGCACTTGAATCTCACCTTGTAGTCACTTGGAAACCATCTAGACTTGGGCAAAATTTTGAGGGTTTTTGGGATTGGTAGTCCTGAGACATGGTCGCATTCCGACCTAATCTTAGGATTTTCCCATTTTGTAAGTTAACTCCTGATTGCTCACTTCAAACTCTTCAGCTTGGAGGGCGAAATGATTTATATAAAATATAACATTTAAGTATGTATAAGTTCCTTTCTTATACTTTAAGTTATAACATTCTGTTTCTAATGCTCTGAATCAGTTACGATTCACTGGCAGCCTTTTGTAGATAGTTGCTATTTTTTGTTTGCTAGAGTTGTATATATGAGCCTTGCTCATTGTAAATTAATTCATTCAATATAATAATCTGTTAATACGATTTTATGGTATCAGAGCGCGGTTATTTGAAATCGCGAATCTGTTTGGGTCGAGATTGCTAAAAGCTTTCTTCTGGTTTTATGCCCTCGCGAAACCGTCGTATCAGAACTCCAGCTGTGCTTCGTCCACGACCTCTACCTGTGGTGTGGTTTGATCTGCAACTACTCGCGCGACTGGTGTTTGTCCGCGACCTGGGTCTTCGTCCACGACCACCTGTGGCGCGATTTGCAAACGGCTTGCTCAGACAACTGCTTGCGCGGCTTGCACAGATTCAAATCGGCCATCAACACAAAAAACGACCTCATTGGTGGAAGCCTTTGACGTCTGTTTTCTTCAAACAGCCATTAATATCAAGAAATCTGTTTTTTTTCTGAAGTTTTCTTCAGCCGACTAGGGTTTTCTTCGAAACCCTAAATAGCTACATCGGTTTGAAAATTTTCTTACAGATTCCTGGTGGGTTTTTCGAAATCTCAACTGGGTTAGTGTCAGATTTTTTCGGGTGCCTCGGTTTCCGTGTCTCGATTTTTGAGCCAGCGGATTTGAATTTCGACTTCTGTTTCTCTCTGGGTTTTCTGTCTGCATTTCTGGATACCTGTCAGATCTTTCTGGGTCAGCC
>MU227363.1:1399784-1420608 GCA_018584345.1 Thuja plicata
TCCCACAACCAAGGTGATATCGTACTGGAATCCCTGTGAAACAAAGCATCAAACGAGACAACACCTGGATCCCAACACAATCTGAACCCACATCCATCTGTCATGAGAAGATACTGATAGTGGAAAGTGTCATCAACAACAAATCTCCCTGCGGTCACCGTGAATTTCCCACCACTGTGATTACCGTCCACAACATCATGCCTGCTAATTCCCACCCCATCCTATAACCATGGTTCTGGATGAAGTCTCTGTGACATAGAGGTGATAACCTCTGTCGGAAACTGAATGACATGATGGTGGATTGTTTGCTGGTCCCACAAACAATCCCACCCAAACTGCTGGGTCAGGTCCCTGCACTCAATAACTCTATCCTCTGAAGATGGAAGTGCACTATCGCACCATGGATAGTAGAAATCTGGAGCCAACTCCCACCTGTGTACCACCCAATCATCTACCAGAGGACTAAATGAGAAGTGGAGTGTACTCCTCATGGTGCAATCAAGATGGACTCCCGTAGGCTCCCTCAATGGCTCTATGGCATAACCCTGTCCAACCAACTCATACCGATGAATCATCTCATCATCACCCAACGGTCTAAATGGGGAGTGATATGCACTCATCATTGTGCAGTCAAGATGAAGTACAACAGGCTCTCGCAATGGCTCTGTGTCAAAATCTTGCTGAATAAGCTCACCGTCACTCCCATTGGTCTCATCGCACGAATCTGGGTATAATTCATCCATTTGATCTCCGAAGTCCAAACAAGAAGGAACTTTCATAGGCCACAACTGACCACCTTGATTCTGCTGTGAGATAAACTGGTGTCCATGGTCAGCTGTAGGTGGTGTAATAGTAGATTTGCTCCCTAGAGGGAACAAATCAACATGAGCACTGTATTCCCACTTCAAGGACACTCTGTTGGTCTCTTGTGAAGATGTTGTAGGGATGTTATCAGAAACCATCACACAACTCTCTGGTGAGTCCACTAGTGTCACTGGGAAACTCTGTACTGTAACCGCCTTTGATGATGACTCTGCCACTCCCAAACTGTCGGTAAGCTCCTCTAACTGTAAGTTCGCCTCCCGAAGGGCTGCCTGGGTATACTCCAATGACTCACTCATCTCCTCAAGCTCATGGGTGAGCCCGTCAACTTCCTCCTCCTTCTGCATCAGGGCATCATAGTAGATGCAATCCTTCTCTAGAAGGTAACTCCAATCAGCCACTAACTCCAAATAATCCTGCTTCAATATCCCCATAGCCTCATGAAGAGCATGGAACTTTGCCATGGAAAATCTGCTACTATCCTGCTCATGAGAGCGCTCCAACTGAGCGTAGATAACATCCATCGAGTGGCATCAAGGTGCTCAACCACTGTGTCTAACCTCCTATCATCAACCCTGAGTTGTCTAATCAAGCAATGAGGGGTCTGAAAATGATAATTCTCAGGCATGTGTACTACCTTTGGATCTGCACTATGGTAGGATACTGTGTCTGAGTATGGTACATCTCTGTAAGGGGTATCCAATATGCATTCACTAATGCATGCATCCTCATCTATAGTACTGCAAATCTGTACCTCTAAGACCACCTCTTCATTCAATGTTGAAATTGTTGTCACCACACTATGCTCACTCTCATCAACTCCCCATGTGTCCGCACATACAACCGAATCACGATCTTGGAATTCAATGCCACTATGAGTACACACTGCTCTGATTTCTCTGGTCTGGTCCAAGAAATCATACTCATCATGACATGAACTGTCATCGCACTATGCCTCTGAAATACCTGTATCTGGATTACTCTCCAAAATCACCAAAATCAACCTGACCCTCTGTATTACTTGTTGTTCCACCCAAATCAATGTTGGCTACATGTGTTTCAGTCTTGTTTATAATTTTTTCATGTGAATCATCATAGGAGATTTCTTGTCCCACTTGGGTTTGCCCTATTTTTGTCATCTTGTTTTCTTTCATTGCCCATTTCTCAATCAGTGTTGACATGCCTGATTGATATTCACTGAACACCTGGATGAAACTCTTCATTTCTCTAACCAAGCCATTCATTTGTTGATTTCTTTTAATATGTCGGTCTTTCTGTTTGGCCATTATTGTCTTACCAGCTGTCAACTGAAAGCATAAAGGTGTAGGCTAACAACTACCCAGTTGCTGATATGAATTATCAAAACCTTTTATCAAATACCCAAATGCTGGAATGATTTATCAAAACTTTTTATCAACTACCCAGTTGCTGTAGTGAATTATTATAACTTTTTCTGCAGTCATTTGTGACAGAATCCCACAAACCCTACAGGCTGGCACGATGTAGGCTCTGATACCACGGAAAGATCCCCAATCCCGGTGGCCTTGTAAATTATTGTTTGTTACACAATTTGGGAATTTGACTAGCGTTTGTACCTCTGAATGGACTTTGCAGAATTCTGATTTTTTGGGCTTTTTTCTTGTTTTCAAGTTTTTGGTGTTTTTGAAGTATATGCAAGTAAATGACAAAAAACAAATAACTTCGAACTAGAAATGATAAGCAACATTCATATATTAACATTACTTGACAATCTGAGAATGATTCAAATCGTACCAGGCATAATATTCAGATTTTTGCATTCAAGGAATAAATACATCAAATGGATTTGTTGCTGTCCACAAAGAACTTGACACCAGCTGTAGAAGTGTTTGAAATCACCAAAGATGAAGAACTTGCTGTCACAAACCCCTGTAATATCTCCAAACTGCAAAGCATTGGCTGCTAAGAAGGAATGGTGCCCAAAACACAAACCCGAGCTGCCTCTGGAAGAACGCCCAAACTGGAATAGACTAGCCGCCCAGCTGAATATGATATTTCCTTCTGATAACTGGCGCTATGAAGATTGTTGATCCTTGCCACAAAGAATAACACTTCCCAACTCCAATACTGAATCTCCGAATCCTTGTTGAGGTTTGCGTCCCAACAATCCAGACTTGGGGGTTTCGTCTCAAGCCTCTGAATCGCTCCACCAGAGCAATTTCAAGTTTTCACAAATTTTAAATGTCAAAAGATAATGAGAAATTAGGTCTCCGTCTCCTTATATATCCTTTCAAGTGCAAATCAAACCCTAAAGGAAAATTACACTTTGCACTTTAAATAAAATATAATAAAATAACATTTTCCCAATTAAAGTCGTCCAAACTCAAGGAAAAACATTACTTTATCAAAATGTCATAACTCATGGCGCCAAATAGCCTTTGGATAGTGAAAATAGTTTATAATAAATCGAGACCTTTCCAACGAGTCCCCATACATAGGTATATGTGCCCAAATCCATCAGATATGCCCTTATTACTCCGAGTAAATAGTCTTATTATAAATTATTTAAATACCAACTTAGGAAATATTTAAATATATTAAAATATTTCCCTTTTGTCTGTGATAGCCCAAATCAATCAAATAAATATGAAACTGACCATGTCACCTGTCTGTGATTGATACCAGACGAGATGGGTCAACTGGCAGTCCCTTCCCTAAAATCTAGGGATGCTCCCTTCCCTAAAATAGGACACCAATCCTGTCGCACTGAAACTAACACCAACTGAAGGGCATGAATAACCTCACGACTGGCAATTGTCACGACTTCCTAAAATTTAGGGATATCCCCTAAAATCTAGGAACTGCTCCAAACTGGCTCCAAACTGCTTGTAAAGCCAAAATCCGGTCACTGTATGCACTGAATGAGTCCCTATCCATCTCTGCTAGCCTACGAAACTCCAATGATAGGCCAACTCCTCCGTCTCTGATCTCCACTCTAGAAAGGGGACATGACAGCATATAAAGACTATGCTACGAGAACCAGAGAACCACATAGACCAGATAGAACACAATCCTTTACTCTTTCTTTGATAAGATAACATTGAGTAAATATAGACAGCAATTAACAAGCAGCGACTGGCTTGTTAATCAAAATACGTAAGCAACCTCATGAATGAGTCAATTCTACATTAAGAAAATAAACAAAAATTTTATCATAAAGAAAGTTTTGTTTATATTAAACAAACAGTGCAAAAGGTGCGATCTATTTTAAATAAAAGAAAACAGTGACAGTTAAGAGAATTAAGTTCTGAGCAATAAAACAATGATTATAGTCTACAATCAGCAATTGGTTTTTGAAAAGATATGATTACGATTAAGAGACAAAAGTTTAATAGATACAATCTCATTTATTAAAGGAAAGACACAACCATTCACTGGTGTTCAAAGTCACAACTTTTATGAAACGATACATGAAATATATAAAAGACAGATTCAAACCATTTTTGTAGGGGGGGATTCATGGAGCAAGAAATGGAAATCAGATTATAAATTATACAGATCACCTCCTGGGACATCTCTTTATAACCCAACCAGATTGGTATTAAATCTTGGAGTGTAGATTAATATAATCCATAATACCTTGAAATAGTAGATCATTGTTTGTATCAGCAGATACTGAATTAGTCTTTGTCACATAGAGATTAGACCACCTTTTATTCCATTATCCTATTTGAGTTCTACTCCCTTGAACACTTGCCTTATTGACACAAGGCATAAGAATATAATAAGCATCTATATGGAGAGATTACTTTGCATATTAATCTGTCATACCTGATACAGTAGAGATCATATCACTCATTAAGTATAGATTATAGATGTATTTACAAGATCGATTCATTAAGATTATAACAGGTTGTCCAAATCAGAGATTGTAATAGGCATTGATATTTATCAATTGACATATCATTGACTTTATATCATCAATTCACAAGTCCAAATCAGAGATTGTAATAGGCATTGATATTTATCAATTGACATATCATTGACTTTATATCATCAATTCACAAGTTTCCGGGATTGTAATAAAGAATCCAAGTTAGGTGTCCCTTAATTCCAAGATATCCAAAGACGGGACATTACAACCTCAGAGAATAAAATAAAGAAAAGACGAATTTATTTTTATGCTAAGCCCCAAAGGAAAATTACACGGTGTGCACAAGTAGTAAGCTTGTTCATTGTTTTAGGTTTTAGGAGTAGTTTAGATCTCAAGGGTCTTCCCTTGCTAATTTTAAGAAACTTTTCTCACACAATTTCATTTTAAGTTGTCCTGGAAAGAGCAAATTAAAACACTGATCGACCCTTGCAAACATTTAGAATCATAGACATTGTCATATTGCTTGCTTTGTTGTGTCAAGTAGAAGATGAGCCTTGGATGTAGGAAGATGTATATTTATCGAAGTCTCACTCTGGAGTTTTTTAATCAAGTTTGCTCTGCAATGTATGCTAAGGGAAGCACCATTGAAAAAGACATGAGGAATTATTCTAACTGATGTCCTTTTGGGTAGGTTATGAGGGAATTTAATTTTGTTTGATAAGATTGCTTGACTAGTGATGATAAGTGTTCTTTACATATTAACTTCTCTATCAGCATAGTTATACGTCTCTACATTTTTATAAGCCCTTTTATGTTCACATTTCTTTTCAAGTTATTTTTGGTATGTTTAGAAACCGTGGCACTAGTATGGCATATTAATTATTATATATATATTTTACTTGCCTATTTCCTGTGTTATTTTTGGTCATTGATGAGGATGGTTTTTTCTTTGTCATCTGTTATATCAAGCTTAGTTGTCTTATAGATTGTCTAGATATATACTTTATTTTTTAATATTTATTATTTTTATCCGCCCTTTTTATTTTCGTGGATGACCATTATTTAAACATAATTTGGCTCTCAGATATTGAATAGACCAGCGCATATATCATTGGATGGTGTTCAGGTTAAGAGCTATGAATTGTTCTCCATTATGCTCTCTTTCTAAAGTTTTGTGTTGTGCTTAGTGAACATAATTAATTGATGTTTTCTTTATTTTGACAGGTTCTTCCTAACTTGGCAGATCATGAGTTAGATATTCTTGACAAGTTTGAAGATGTTGATTATAAAAGGACACTGGAGGAAGTTATAGTGTCGGTAAGCTTACATGGGTTTTAAAATAATTTTGTTTGAATCTTTTTGTATTTGGGAGGCCATTTAAGTGAATGCTAAATAACTAGTGGATTGTGATTCTTGTGTAAGTCCCTAGTTAATCCTATTTTTTAAGTAATGTAAATATGTTATCAAATCTCTGGAACAACTAGAAGTATATTTGTTGGTGAATGATTGGGCTTGATAATTACATTGTGTTGATTATTAGCACATCACTTTCAATTAGAAACAAGAAATTTTGTATTGTAAATTATAATAAAGAAAACATATTCAAAGTTTAATCCATTTTTGTGATAAGCGCAAGCTCTGAACCCATTCTATACTATATTTATAGGCCCATCCAACCTAACCTATCATAGTTCCTGACATAATAGCTAAAAATCATCAATGATAGCATAGAGCCAAAGTGAATATCCATTAAAATCCTACACAATAGATCCTAATAGTGGTTCATGATTGAGATTTTAAGCATTTAGCGCTAAAATTATTGAAGATATGAAACTTATATCCAAAATGAATAGTTCCATTGGACCAACAGAAATTTCCCATTTAAACCTAAATAAAAAAATAAAAGTTATCTGAAAATAACATCCATAGAAATCATGTTTAGATTCAAAGCAATGGAAATCTTGATTTTATCATGGCTGCCAGTAGAAAGTCCCTGGACCTCTTCATTTAGTTCTTCAATTAGCTAATAAATACTCACATACTAAAGCTCTAGGAGTCACCTCTTAGAAAATTTTCTGTAGTTCTCATGATGCTATTTGTGTTGGAAAATCCTTCATGAACATTGGTTATCTCAGTAATCAAACATTGGTTGATGAGTTATTCCTGTTTTTCACATGAAAGGCCTCATGAGATTACATGATCCTCCAAAGCGCTCACAAAGGAGAAATTCTTAATACTACTAGGCACTTAAAAACTAGATGTAGTTGGTTAGCAGCCAAGGATAGCCAAGGATCAAGTACATTGGGAAACTTTTTATGAACTGGACAATATTGTTGATCAAAAGAATAATAATGCTTGTGAGAACAAACATGTCCATTGTCAGACATTCCTCAATTCAGCAATCCTAACTGCATGTCACTTCCCCACCTTTTCTCTAGTGTCAACTCTTGATTGTTAAAGTGTCATCCCTTAATAACCGTGAATAAATTATTCAAGCCAATGGAGTACTGGGTGGCAGATGGAAGCGATTACCTTCCATTCTTTTAAACTCCATCTCCCCAACTAGACACTAGTTCTACCATTTTTGGTTGAGACCCAATGATACAAGATCAATAATAACACATACATGAACTGGAAACATGCCAAGTCTGACATTTGCATTATCACAGAGTCATATATTTACATCATGTTTGCCTAGCTTACATGCCAGCTTACATTCAAGGCATACATGCCTGATTACATACGGAAATCTAGATCCATATTGGATGCTAACCTCCAAAAGACTAACTACTGAAAGCTACCCAAACAAAGATCCAAGGCTACAATATATACAAGTTCGCAAGCCACAAGTTGGCTAGGAAAGATCACGTTACCCTAGATGAACAAAACATAATGTGTGCAAGATAGGACATGACCCAAATCATGAAGAACACCTCCAGATTGAAATGAAATGAAGTGCGATCACACAAGGAGGTCGACCATGAGCATAAGTTCATCGAACAATGCGCCAATTAGATCTGCAAGCCATGGAAAAGCTTCGCAAGACCGGAAAACTCGGATTTAGCCGTTAACATGAAGAACAGATAGGTCCGACCCAAAATCTCAAGAAATCTCCACCGAGACAGAACGGATCACGATGCAAACTGTTAAGTTTTAGTATAGCTGCAAATATAATAGCACTCTATGTTGTATGTGTTTTCCAAATGCAACAATCTGTTCATTATTATGAGATTAATATAATGACAATTGATTATGTAACTATATATATATATATATACATATATGTATGTATATATACATATATGTATGTATATATACATATATATATCTCTAAATCATTATTATATTAATTTCTCCTAATATTGTAGATACCTAAATTTGGTCAGGTGTACTAATCAAATCAAATGTGTATTTAATCAAATCAAATGAGACTAAATTATATCAAAACCAAAGGATCAATTAATAAAGACGTTAATTAATTAAATCTAAGCCTAAAAGGGATTAATCAAAACTATGTAATTGATTTAATTAATTAGTTATATAGTTAAAATAAAAAATCAAATTCAACCCATTCCCTTACATGGCTAATTTAATTAATTAATTGAATTAGTTAAATCCTATTTTCTTTCAACAAAGAAGACAAGAAATTGAAGAGCCAATGAGAATTAAGAATTGAAAGTACATGGATCACTCCAAACATCCTCATCACTCATTTGACCCTTTAACATCCTCACCACTCAATTTGTCTCTTTGTCCCAACCTTTGAGACCAACATTTAAATGGTCTCTCCATTTGAAACCATTTGAAAACCTTCAACTCAACCAAGCTTGAATCATGATCAACTTAACTCTAATCCTATAAATACCAAGCATTTTGAGAGCATTACTAATCCTAGACATTCTTGAGCAATTGCATCTACACTATAGAGAAATCCCTTTGAGATCATAAGCATTTTGAGCATAACAGTGAATTGTGAGAGCTAACTTGAGTGAATTGCATAACAATTTGAGGAATTTGAGTGCTAGATTAGGCATATCAATCACTATTTCTCATTCTAGGACTGTCACTAATGGAGATTAAGGCTGAGAGCTCCACTGGCATGTTTAGTTAGAGAACCATGGAATGCTTCTTGTTTATTTGTCAATTCTTTGCTTAAATTTAGATTATCTTTCTATAGAATTGATGGTATTCAAACTAATTTCATGATGGTATTAGTCATATATATACAAATGACGCCCACCGTGGGGCTTTGAGCCTCTAATTTCCGTTTTTCATCAATATTTGCATGTTTTTGTATCATTTCTTGTTGGATTTTGCAGTTTGTAGGTAAAACGACATTTGTGAGGTGAATTCCGACACATGTACATAGAAAAGCGACGCCTATAATAACTTCTATTTTATGTCTTACCTTCTTTCAATGCGTACAAAACTTGAAGTGACGCCTTTGATCGGGAAGCAACGCCTTTGCACACTAAAGCCACGCCTAGAAAACTGGTTTTTAACACGTGTTATCTTTTATTCTGACACATTTTCTGCTTTGTTGTAACACCTTTTCAAGTTGCATTTTACGCTTTACACAGTTAAATTAGCACATAGTAATTTGCAAAATACCGCCTGTAGACCTACAAAATAATGTGTAAACTCACTTAAAGCAGCGCATATTATCCTGCTAAATGACATGTAGAGCTCTCTGTGTTTTCCAGCTTGCAGATTATTAAAAACAGAAAACTAATATTGTGTATTTGCTGATTTGCAGATGACTAGACATGCAAAGGTGAAGAAACCCGAGCAAAGAGTCTACAAGGAGGATAAAGAGGTAAGACTCCTTTCAAAACATGCAAAAGAAGTTCTTAATTTGACTGTTTTGGAAAGTGTAGAGGAAAAGGAAAAGCTTTATGAACATTTCATTAAGGTTGTAAATGCTTACGAAATCAAATTCCCTACATTAAATTGATTTAATTTTGTCTAGGATCGTTAAAAAAATGGGCAATTGAAAAGGATTTTTAACTTGTTTATTTCAATTCGATTTGTTTTTCTTTCACTTTGTTGGTTGTGTTGACTAACTTTGTTGGAGGAAAAGGAGAGGGAACGATCGCCACTAGGTGAGTGAAAAAAGCAAAAAAAAAAACAATCATAAAAGCGCCTAGCCTTTGCTAGCTACACGAAAGGGTATTTTCCTCATCAAGCTTGCATTTGCTTAAATTGTGGCATTTCAACTTTTCACACTAGTCTAATTAATACAAGTCTATTATTGTTCACCAAACGAGACATTAGGCCTATGCTCTCAACTTTTTAAGTTGATCAAAATGTCAAACAATGTCGGGTTCAATTGTACATGCCAATTCCTTCCTGAATTATTAACCGATCTCTTCAATATCTTAAGGATGTTCTTATTTCTTGCTTTTGCTTGACCATTTTCTTAAGGATAGTAAATTGAAGAAGAATGGTGTGTAATGTGAAATGTCTCACACAATTCATCCACATCCTTATTATTAAATTGATTGCCATTGTCTGTTATGATGGCATGAGGAATACCATATCGACAAATGATGTGGTTTAGAATAAACATGGAGATTCGTTTACCCGTTGCAGTTGTTAAGGGCCCAACTTCTACCCATTTTGTGAAGTATTTTGTTGCAGTTATAATGTACTTATGACCATTGAATGAGGTTGGATAAATCATCTCAATGAGATCAAATTCCCATTGATAAAAAGGCCATGGTGTAATTATTGGGTGTGGCTCTTGTGCAGGCACATGAATCATATCTCCATGATATTGACATTTTTGACACACTTTGACAAATTGGCAAGCATCCTTTTCTAAGGTTTTCCAAAAGTAACCTATGCGAAGGATTTTCTTAGCTAGGTTCAACCCACTCGAATGAGACCCACAAATGCCCTCGTGAACGTCACGTAAAGCTAATTTTGACTCCTCATCCTCTAGACACCTAAGTAGCGTTCTGTCAAGACTTTTGCAATACAATGTGTCAGATAAGATAGTGTAATGGGCTGCTTGGCGTATGAAATGTCTCTTTTGAGTTCGGGTTGGTCCAAGGGTAAGACTTGGTTTTTAAGATAGGAAAATATAGGTCCATACCAAGGTGAGTCATGTTCGTTCAATAGGAAAATGAGTTGGGTTTCGGGTAAGTCAAATGCAGGTTTTACCAATTTTTCCACTAAAAACTCATATCTAGCATTCTGATATGGTAGTTGAAGTAATGAAGCTAGAGTAGCCATGGCATCCGCTACCCCTATTCTTTTCTCTTGGAATTTGTTCAAAGGTGATCAAAACAAAGTACTTTTTCCATTCCTCTACCATCCTCTTGTAGGGCATCAACTTATCATCTTTGGTTTGGTATTTATCATTAATTTGATTAATGACTAGTGAATCTCCATACACTTGCAGTTTTGTCACATTCCATTCTAGAGCCATTTTGATTCCAATGACTAAAGCTTCATATTTTGCAATGTTATTGGTGCATGGAAATAAGAGTTTGTAAGATTTAGGAATAGTATAGCCTTGAAGTGTGATCAACAAAATGTCGGCTCCTGATCCATGTTGGGTATAAGCTCAATCAAAATACAACTTTCATGCTTTTGCTTCCACATTCACTGTTTCTGCATCTAGAAACTCTATTTGAATAGGATGATTTGAAACTAAGGGATACTCTGCCATAGGATGATTTGAAACTAAGGGATACTCTGCCAATTGATTTGCTATTACTTGTCCCTTAATGGCTTTGCGGTCCACATACTCAATATCAAACTCATTCAATATCATCACCCATTTAGCTATCCTCCCTGTGAGATTAGTTTTGCTAAGTAAATATTTGAGACGATCAATCTTAGCAATCAATTTGACCTTGTGCACTAACATATAATGTCATTGCTTTTGGGAAGCAAAAACTACTGCTAAGCATGCTCGCTCCATGAAACTGTAGTTTTACTCATATTTAACCAAGGTCCTGCTTAGGTAATAGATTGCTCTTTCTTTGTCATCGTTATCTTCTTGTGCTAATAAAACCCTTGAAGAAAGTTATGTTGCTAAAATGTACAATAATAAGGGTTTATCCTTGATGGGTGGCATCAAAATAGGTAGATTCGTTAAGTATGTCTTCAAGAGTGTAAAAGCTTCTTCACATTGATCATCCCATTTGAAGATGGTATCCTTGTGTAATAACCTGGTGAAAGAATGACATTTTTCCACCAATTGAGATATAAATCTTCTAATGGATTTGAGCCTTCCTTGTAATGATCTCATTTGGCTAATGTTCTTAGGTGTTTCTATCTCCATAATTGCTTGAACCTTTTCCAGATCTACCTCTATTCCTTTGGCTGAAACAATATAACCCAATAACTTTCCAGATTGGACACCAAATGCACACTTTTTATGATTTAACCTAACTTTGAATTGTTCCAATCTTGTAAAGATTTCTCTAAAATGGGTAGATGATCTTTCCTTTCATGTGACTTGGCCAAAATGTCATCCACATAATCTTCAAGAAATGTGTGCATCATGTCATGAAAAATTGTAGTCATTTCCCTTTGATATGTAGCTCCAACATTTTTAAGGCCGAAGGGCATGACGTTCCAACAAAAAGTACCCTAAGGGCAAGTAAAAGCAGTTTTCTCTTGATCTTCAAGTGCTATACTAGTTTGGTTGTAGCCACTAAATCCGTCCATTAAAGAGAACATGGAGTGTTCCGCTGTCAAATTCACTATAGCATCAATGCTTGGTAATGGAAAGTCATCTTTAGGACAAGCAAGATTGAGGTCATGCTTAGTCACTGGTACAATGTTTGAAATCCATTCTCCATAGGCTATGACCCTTATGAATCCAACTTTTAATAACTTCTCTAATTCCGCTTTGACCAACAAAGCCATGTGAGGATGCATCTTTCTTAACTTTTGCTTAACTGGTTTCACTTCGGGTTTCACATTGAGATGATGCATTATGAAACTAGGATCTAATCCTAGCATATCCACATAAGACCATGCAAAATTGATTTGCTTCTCTTGGAAGAACTCGATGAAATCTTGTCTTTCTGTTGGAGTTAAAGATGTTGCAAGATGTATGAACTTGGGTTCCAACTCCGTTGAATGTGGAAGCAAAAGCATGGAAGTTGTATTTTGATGGATCTTATACCCAACATGGATCAGGAGCCGACATCTTTTTGATCACACCTCAAGGCTATACTATTCCTAAATCTTACAAACTCTTATTTCCATGCACCAATAACATTGCAGAATATGAGGCTTTAGTCATTGAAATCAAAATAGAATAGAATGTGACAGAACTCCAAGTGTATGGAGATTCACAACTAGTCATTAATCAATTTAATGATGAATACCAAACCAAAGATGACAAGTTGATGCCCTACAAGAGTATGGTAGAGGATTGGAAAAAATACTTTGTTTTGATCACTTTTGAACAAATTTCAAGAGAAAAGAATAGGGCAGCGGATGCCATGGCTACTCTAGCTTCATTACTTCAACTACCAGATTAGAATGCTAGATATGAGTTCTTGGTGGAGGAATTAGTAAAATCTGCATTTGACTTACCCGAAACCCAACTCATTTGCCTATTAAACGGACATGACTCACCTTGGTATGGACCTATATTTACCTATGTTAAAAACCAATTCTTACCCTTGGACCAAATCCGAACTCAAAAGAGACATTTCATACGCCAAGCAGCCCATTACACTATCTTATCCAACACATTGTATCACAAAAGTCTTGACGAAATGCTACTTAGTTGTCTAGAGGATGAGTCAAAATTAGCTTTACGTGACATTCATGAGGGCATTTGTGGGTCTCACTCGAGTGGGTTGAACCTAGCTAAGAAAATCCTTTGCATGGGTTACTTTTGGAAAACCTTAGAAAAGGATGCTTGCCAATTTGTCAAAGTGTGTCAGAAATGTCAATATCACGGAGATATGATTCATGTGCCTACACAAGAGCTACACCCAATAATTACACCATGGCCTTTTTATCAATGGGGATTTGATCTCATTGAGATGATTTATCCACCCTCATTCAATGGTCATAAGTACATTATAACTGCAACAGAATAATTCACAAAATGGGTAGAAGTTGTGCCTTTAACAACTGCAACGGGTAAACAAATCTCCATGTTTATTCTAAACCACATCATTTGTCGATATGGTATTACTCATGCCATCATAACGGACAATGGCAAGCAATTTAAGAATAAGGATGTGGATGAATTGTGTGAGACATTTCACATTACACACCATTCTTCTTCAATTTACTATCCTCAAGGAAATGGTCAAGTCGAAGCAACAAATAAGAACATCCTTAAGATATTGAAGAGATCGGTTGATAATTCCGAAAGGAATTGAACCTGGCATTGTGGGCATATAGAATGAGCATTAGAACACCAACGGGGGCAACACCATTCTGTTTGATCTATGGAGGAGAAATTGTCTTACCTTTAGAGGTTGAAATCCCATGTTTGAGAGTATCCTTACAAGGGTTGATAACTAATGAGGATTATAGGGTTGCAAGACTTCAACAATTGGAACTATTAGAAGAACATCAAACTCAAGCCTATGAACGCTTGAAAGTGTACCAAAACCAAATTTCAAGGAACTACAACAATAGGATCAAGCCTAGAGCATTTCAAGTGGGAGATTTAGTATTGAGAGAGAACCCTAAGAATCAAGAAGAACGAGAAAAGAAAGGGAAATGGGAAGCAAATTGGCTAGGACCCTTTGTTATTACTTCTTTTTTTGGCATGGGAACATACAAGTTGGTTGATTGTGAAGGAGATGAGCTACAAGAACCTATCAATAGCATTCACTTTAAGAGGTATTACACTTGAAAAGATGAAAGTGTGTAGGTTGAAAGAGTATCAAACGAAAGTGTATCCGATGAGATTAGCATCATTCTTTGTACATGAGAAAAGTTCAAAATCCAAAAAAAAATGCAAGAAGTTCAAAATCCAAAAAAATGAGGAAAGATCAAAATTCAAAAATAATGGAAAAGCAAAAAGCATAAAAAGAGGAAAATTGAGCATGAAGAAAGCAAAAACATTCAAAAAGGATCCAAAACAATGTTGTCTTGGTGAAAACCTAACAAATAGGCGCCTTGATGATATTAGAAAAAAAAATAAAAAAAAAAATGGAAAAAGAGAAAAGTGTCTTGGTGAAAACCTAGCAATAGACGCCTTGGTAGTAAAAATAAAATAAAAAAAAGGGAAAAAAAAGCAATAATTTCAAAAGGTAAAAACCTGACAAATATGCGTTTTTTAATCCCTTAGGTCTTTCCTAGTTGCATTTGTACATATTGCATTTTTCATCTCATTGTCTATATCCTTGCATCTGTCATTTGTACATAGTCATAATAAAGTCTTTGAGCTGCATTGTTAAAGCCTTTGTCACATATCAGATTTCATTTGCCTAGATTTACACATGGCTTCATATTCACTTGGGGGAAAATTTGGTTTTGCACAAACGGATTTAATAACAACACCTTTTCGGTCACATCACATAAGAGATTTTCAAAACTTCAACGGATAGACATTTTTGAACCTTTGATTTATATCATTGTTCAACCCAAACATTCGATCTTGATCCTTGAACTTCATGACCTTATGATCAGGATTAAAAATTGTCAAAACCTAACAGATCAGAATTGATGGAATTCTATTGAACAATATTGATACAATACAAGCACTTGAAGTTTGTGATGATGTTAATTGAGTCATGTTCTTTTTAGCTAATCAATGATGTTTCGACTAGATTGGTGATGATAATGATATGATATTTTTCTTAATTTCTGTGTGACTGTTTGGAGGAAGATGTTGGGATTAATGGGAAGTATGTAGTATGTACTGAGAGGGGAGGGGTGAATCATTACCTCTAAAACTTTTTGTATCATTTACTCAATTAACCTTTGTAATCAATTGCATGTCCATTCAATCTGATCTAAACTATCTTGTTGTGAGTTATATCAATTCATAACGTTAATAAACATGTGAATCATTCATAGAAACATTCATGAACATAATTGACACATAACACAAGATATGATATCGCATAAAACTCCTGTTAGGAAGTAAAAACTATGGTGGGGATGACACCCACAAAACTTCACTATCTACAGAATGGAAGGGAGCCAGTTAAGGCTTACAATTGATCACTTTTGATGATCTACCCTGTTAGGAGTATTAAAGTGGAGACTTGTTAAGATCTACTCTGTTAAGAGCTTTAGCAACACTAGTGAAGTGTGCACTCGGTTAAGAGATTTACAATAGGACTGTTAAGTCCACCTTCCTTGAAAGGATTTTTACACTTTGATCCACTTGTTAGAATGATATCAAATTATAAATTGACCTGGTAAATGCGATCTCCTATTGCTGATACAGATCCTATGTAGTTCACATAAAAAGAATTATCACCTTAACTGTGATTGAATAATACCTCTGATTATCGGTTTCCTCTATTCTTGGTTCTGCTAACCAAATTCTTCTTTTTTTGTTCTAGTTCTTGAAACTATCAATTCAATCCATAGATGTGCTCGTTCGGTTCTCCTCTCTCTTTTTCCTTCTCACACACATTCTAATGAATGATTACATCATCTATTTATAGATGGATTGACTTCATCGAGTTGTGATAAAAACAATGTTAACTCTAAGATCAGATTTACAACTTACACCTAGATCTCCTAGTCTATGTGTTTTAAATCAGTTAGACTGATTAAAACACTTACATTAATGTTTCTTGTCCCTAAAGAAATGGATTTAAAACAATTAAATATCCTATAAATAGAATACACTTGCTTTTTCTGACGTGGAAGTCAGATCCACTTTTTGCGGGCTGCAACTGACTTTCGGTTCTATTTGTCGGTCATGCTTGACTGTCCTTCAATTTCTATTGTCGGTTGCACTGTATTTGTCTTGTCGGTCTGCCCTGTAACTTGCATTTCGGGTTCCTCTGTCCGGTTCCACTTTATCTTTCTGCTTTGTGATTTTCAGTTTACACACTAACTTGTGTCATCGGTTCTCTCTGTACTTAGTCATTTTTGGTGATCTCCCAATCTGATCTTCAGTTTGCTCTTTCCTGTCTTTCGGTGTAGGCTTACCGAAAGTGTTGTTTGTATACTAATGACAAATTAATGTCATCAATTTCCCCCTTTGACATTAGTATCGAAAATTGATATGTGCAAAATACTAACAAAATGTTAAGTATATACAACATATATAATCCTTAGTCATTTAATGACTCCACCTATGTATATGCCGGTATATCTATACATATGATATCTTTTCCTTCTACATATCATTTTCCCTTTATGAATATACATATACATATCTACCTTTTGCCCATCTGAATGAATGTACATAATATTTTCCTTTTTATTTTGTACCTTATATCATTTCCCCCTTTATTTGATATTAAGGGCAAAGGTCATTTACCTTATAGCTTATAAAAAATGTGGGAATGAGAAGACTTCATGTCTTCCATCATTTTCTCCCATTGCTCTTTGAGGTTCTCTAGAGCCATATGCTCAAGTGTTATCTTTGAATGCATGTCATAGATGTTGTTTGTTATAGACATCTCGGGAGTTCCTGTCAGTTGCCTTGCAGAATTGATATGCTGTTGTAGCAGTGTAAGATTTGGCAGAAGTTGAGCTTGTAGCTCGGTTATTTCTTCTCTGAAATGTGTTTCTGCTTCCCATAGCTCCTGCCTTAACCTTTTTACCTCAATAATTTTCTCATAATACAGTTTGACCGCATTGTCTCCATCTGTGGTTAAGCAACTAGCACTGTTTGCTAGGTCTGCATCTAGCTTTGCTATATTGTCACTATTCTCCTTAGTGAACTTTTCTATTGTGCTCAGCTTATGAATTAAGGTTATAGCTTCAGATATGATGGGGTCTAATTCAGATATGAATTCTGATAGCTTTACCTTATTCTCTGCCACTTCTTGGCTAATGTTCTCTATGAGCTTCTGTTGGTACTTCATTTCGGCTCTCTCCTCAATTGCCTTCTCAGCATCAATGTTCTGAGTTGTGATTGCGTCGGTGAGGGTAGCCAGTTGATCAAGTATAGGCTTTCTTTGATCAATATCCACATCGGGTACAATTTGATGTAGAATATCCCGTGTTGTCTCCAGTACCATGGAGTCCCTATGTTGTTTCTTTAGCTTCTCTTGTAATGCCTTCCTCTGGCATATCTCTCCATATTCTTGTAATGCGTCCATGTCAAGTGTAGAGGGGTCACACTTTGGTATTTCAATGATTTCATCCAGTGTAACCTCTAACTTGTTCTTCTTTGTCTTCTTCTTCTGTGACTCAGTAGAATGTATTACCATTGCCAATTTCTCAACCTTCTCTGTTGTGCTTGATGATGTGACCTGTTGTGCTTCTCTCTGCTGCTTGGCGTCGGTTTCAGCTGGTCGGGTGTCTGCAAACGTCTCCACATTCACCTTAACATCATCGGTAGCATCCTTGTCTATTTTCTCAGGAGTACCATCTTTTGGTTTGTCTCCTTTATTGGTGTCCTTTGCTTCATCTGCCTTGGTGTTTTCATTCTTGTCTTGAGTCTCTGCATTTTTGTCCTTATCTCCTTCAGTAACCTTGGTAGTGTCGGTTACATCTTGAGTATCTTTGATGTTTTGCTGACCATCGGTGTTGTCTTTGTTGGCTTCTTCTCCTGCATCTTTTGGAGTTTCCTTCTCAGGTGATTTGCTTGTTTCTTGTATGATATTGATAGCTTGTATTAGTATTGGCAGTTTGCCTGGAATGTTCACCTGTGCATTATCAATTGTTGTGTCTTGTTCATCGGTTGTGTCTTTTGTAACAATGACATCTTCATCCTTATTGATTTCATTTGGTAGGTCATCGATGATGTCGATGACATTGGTATCCACAATGTTGTCATTTGTGGTATTATCCCATGTCTCATCTGCTACATCTGCAGTCTTATTCCCTATTGTATCATCCTCTTCTTTATCTAACTCAATGGATGAATCATCTTGAGTTGCCTTATCAACATCTTGTTGTTGAAGGTCTTTGTCGGGGTTGTCTTCCTCAATTGGTCTGTTCATGATCTTGCACCATTTCTTGTGGTTGTCCTGTTCAAGTTCAATCAACTTGCCTTCAAGAAATTTATAAGCCCTTATCTTTGGTGAGAATTCCTTCTTGTGTTTCTCCATCATCTCATCTATCTCTACCTTTTTAGATTCGGGTGGCATTAGAGAAACAAGTACTCTCTCTCTCATTTCTTTATCATTTGTCAAAGTAAATGTCCAACGGGCGAATAATCTATCCAAGAGTTCCCGTGGTACATAACTTCCTTCAAATTGCATTGGTACATATTTGAAGTTATACATTTTAGCTATCATGGCTTCCTCAATTTTATTCAGATCTTCTTGACTTTGTTTCTACCATTTTCTAATGTGTGGATCTGTAATGGATCCAGAGTTTGCAATATAAACACAAATGTCATCAATGGTGTCAAGTTCTTTTACCTTGATATTTTTTGCCTCTAAGGCTTCATCTTGCTCGGTGTCTTCTATGCCCTCTCGGGTTTTGATGAATTTTCTACCCTTCTTGTTTTGTCCTCTTTTCGGTGCTGAAGCTTTCCTCTTGTAAGTCCTTACCTTTCCTTTCTTAAGAGGTGAAGGAGTAGATTATTTGGACGTTTGGCTTCTAGTCCTTGAAGAAGCTGTAGTCCTTGGTTTCTTAGATGGTGGAGGAGGTGGCAAATCTGACTCTGTTTCCTCTGAGTCATTCTTCTTTTCATCTTTACCGACAAACAACTGTTCTTCGGTTTCCTCCTCTTGTTCAATTTCTTCATCTTGCTCAGCTTCTTCCTCAGTTACTGATAGAATCTTCTTGAGATTATTCACCATTTTGTCCTTTTTTACTATTTTCTTGACAACTAGGCCTGATTTAATTCTTGACTTGGCCTCTTCATATGTGCCAAACCTTGGTTGCTTCTTGTCCAGTGGTTCATTCATTAAGGCATCAATTGCCTTTGTTGCAAGATCAATGTTGATCTCATATTCCAATGGTTGCAACCATGTTGTCCTTGCTACAACAGGTTTGATGTAAGTATTATCTGTGTCAACCATGAAGCATATCTCATCCTTATATTGCTCGATGAGTTGCTCGGGGATTCTTACCCTCTTTTGCATTCGGTCTTTGAATACATTGAAGTATTCATCCATGATTGTTTCAAAGTTATCTCCCAGTGCAGCTATGTGCTCACTGGTTTGCATGGTGACCGGTTTGGTGCTGTCCCATTTCACATCTCCTACCGATGGGAACTTTAATTGAAAATAAAATAAAATACACATGATTAGTGAGCGAAACTTACAAGTGTTTGACTTTGCATTCCTGATTGTCTTTAGGTTGCCCTTCAACTGATTCAGGAGTAGCTCGGATAAGTCCAACTGTGTATCCTTCACAATTTTGTAGGTTGTGTCCACTGCACCTGATGCTATGTTGTTTAATCTGCTTGCCTGGAAGAATTTGTAACCCAAAACACATGCACCAAACTTAATCTCATCATCCGTTATTGTTGTTACTTTCAGTCCACGGCCATCCCATTTGGCTCCAGTCATCTTTTCGGTCTCTGCCTTTGGTGGATGCTTCAGTGCCTTTACTTTATCGGTTATGGGGTAACCGGTGACCGCATTGATGACATCTCGGGTTATTGCCTTCGGTTCATCCAACCATAACTTGTTATAAATTCTGCTCAGTGCTAACCGAATCCAATTGGTTTTGAAGACCTTCGGAAACATTAGGGCATTGGTGAGCCCTTTCACCTCAATGTGTTTGTGCTCTTCCTTAAGTGTTCCATCATCATTACAAAGCTTCTTGTAAGCTTCTTCTACCTCTGACATTCCAATCTCTGCAATCTTGCAGTGTATGAATGATCGGACGTCTTCAACCAGCAAAACCCTAGCTGGAATGCGTGAAAATGCAACAGTGTCGTTGGGTTGTGTTGATGCGAGTTTTGTACCACTACATAACATATAGGATTTAAGCACTTGATACGGGACATCAAGCACTTAACCCTCTCTTGAAAAGTATATACTCACAAAGGACGTGAGTAAACACTCCAAGGTTCCTTTCCTGTGGATCCTAACTCAGTTATATTGATGTGATTTGCTG
>MU227363.1:1441448-1462508 GCA_018584345.1 Thuja plicata
TGTCTGCTTGTGAAACTAAAGCCAATTCTTGTGCTTTCTTTTCATCTTCAATTTCTATTTTTTCAATCATTTTTTCATTATCTTTAATTGCAACGAATCCAATTTCATCTTCCCCTGAATCATCATCGTCCACACCATCTTCAGCATGATAGCATTCCTTAGTATATTTGGGTTTGTAATCTGATCTGAACTTCTTGACTCTTGTAGGACACTTGGATGCAAAGTGACCAACTTTGTTGCTTGAAAAACATTTGAATGGTAGCTGTCCTTCATATTTTCATTTACCTTTCCTTTCTTTCTTAGCAATCATAGCAATGATTTCTTCTAGTTCTGTATCAACTTCTTCTTTCTCAATATTGCTAGAGATGCTCAGGGATTTCTTACCATGGACTGAGGCTTTGAAAGCTGTTTCCATTTTAGGTTCTGTCTTCAATCTTGATATCTCAAATGCAGATATTTTGCTGATCAAGGTTTCTCTTTTGAAGTCCTTTGAGAATTGCATGGTTTCATCCAAGATGTTTATCTTGCTTTCATAATATGTTGTCAATGTAGTCATCAGTTTGTCCATTATATCTTCCCTTGAGATTTCTCCACCATTGTTCCTGATTCCTGAGACTGCTTCATTAATCCTCTGATTGTAAGATCTGATGTTTTCTTCAGGTAGCATCTCTAAATTGTCGTATCTTTTCTTCCATGTCTTTCTACGCGCATTCTTGGCTTGGATGTCTCCTTCAAACATGTCTTCTAGGTATTTCCAAATTGAATATGCTTTGTCTGCCTTCTTGATCTCAGAAAATTCACTGTCAGATAGGGCACTGATTAGGGCTTCTTTGGCAATTACATTTTGGGTGAATACTTCCTTTTGTTTATTAGTAGTCTTCTTCTGCAAGGTCTTTCAAGGTAGGAACCTCAATTGCGTGAGTAGCAACCTCGTAGATCTCAAAACCAACGCACTGAAGATGTGTTATCATTTTGTTCTTCCAGTCAATATAATTCTCTCCATCAAACTTAGGACTCTTTTCTGAAGTACGACATTTGATCTACCTTAAGCTGTTAGGCTTTCTCTCTTAGGCACTTGGCTCTGATACCAATTGTTGGAATTGTCCCAAGGGATAACTGAGGGGGGTTGAATAAGTTATCAGCTAGTTTAATTGTTTTTCTCCAATTAAGTACAGAATATCATTAAGTACATACACATTAAGATAACACAAAATAGAACACCACAATTTTGGTTACGGGGAAACCAAAATAGGTGAAAACCCCAGTGGGAATTAGCACCCACAAAGAACTGTACTTGAGTATAATAATCCTTGTTAGAAGATCTTACAACCCTGTTAGGAGTTTATCTTTACAATGCAATAAGTACAGTGACCTGGTTAAGGGTCGGACCCTGTTAGGAGTCTTTTACAAATAACCCGGTTAGGGCTGAGGACTCACTATCCAAAAGCACACTACTAGAATGATGAAGGCTGCAACCTTCAGTAAAATAGATATACACTATATCTGATAATGAACTGGTTGAGTAGACCTGCTGTCTTGATCAGTTCCAATGAATTGTATACACTCTCTACTTCTTCACATAGATCTTTAATTGATGAAAGAAATGGCTTTACTGTCCCAAAACAATCAACATTTTGTTTTGTTCTTTTTCTATCTCTTTTCTTATCATTTACACTTAGTGATCACAAATGAATTGCTATATGTATCTTCTCCAAAAGATATGATCACGTCGGCTGTAGGAATCCCTTCAATGCTTCTCTTGTCGGCTAAACTAAGCACGCAACATAATTAGAACTGCGCAACTCAAAATGAATAGACACATCGCTTCACATAGTCGGCTCCACCAAAAATATCCAAACGTCATGCTTCAGATGAAACACGATTAGCGCCTTTAGTTAATTATCTTTGACTCATAACTAAACATTAATCTGAACACGCATATCCCATAGATAGGCGCAACTAAAGAATTAATAAAATTACTGTTGGCTTTCTGAAAACAATCCTCTGAAATTGTGGCTGGTAAACAGAGTAACATAACTCAACTATTACTGAACTTCTGAATCTGCATGTATGAACATGGTATAGTAACTATGTCTGAAACATAAAAACAACCGCGCAAGGCTTCCACATATCCATACTGAAAAGTGAATACAGTTCATTGATGTATACTATATGTTGTCATCAATGACAAACATACAGTCAACTATTTGCACAAAGGCAAATCTCCAACAATAGGGCCATCCTGGATCTCTCTGTCTAGTAGCAATCGGCTTCGTAACAGGGATGTGCTCCCTTGTCCACAACTGTAATAAGATAGCTCTTGCTGAAAGCGCGACACTACCTCTGTATACAACATGGTGTAACTCATGATATAGCTGGGCTAATACGTAGGATCCCCAATTGAAGCACCGTGGATCTGTGATCATGTCCTCTAGAATCCGACCCAACCCACAACAAATCCCTATCCTCGCCGATCTGGTAACAGTAATCTGCCAATCAATGCACCTAAAACTGCAGGAAGATGTGGGAAGGAAATAAACTGCGCCTATGGAATACTATCATCTCCAATCGTAGGATCTGCAAAGACCCGTCTACACGCATCGCCATCGTAAACCTAATTATAATATACCCGCTCTCCTCGAGTCGGGATCTTCAGCAGCCTATACATGTCCTATGACATGACAGTCATTTCTCCTAATGGAAAATGGAAGGTATTATGGTCAGAGTACCATCGCTCTGCCATAACTGTCAGTAATCCTCGATTCATCTGGAACTGAGGTAACTCAAGAAGGAAATGCAAACCGCAATGACCGATAACATGTCTCTCGTGCCCAGTCAACTGATAAACCATGTTAAAAAACCAAGATGGTAGGCCCCGGACATACAACTTCTAGAACCGTGCCTATTTTGCAATCAAGTGAATTCAATTAGTATCATCATTTCAGTGGATTATTCTAAATCAGTCAAAACATTAAATCAATCTATCGCTCTTTTTTAGCACATCAACTATTTTTCCTAAGTCTATATCGTGAGAAGGGAAGAATACATCAGTTATCTTATCCTACCCTATATGATTGACATTTTAAACATCCATCTAAGTGATTATCCTAAACATCCTAAACACTTGGTTTAATCACTAAATCAAACCTACACATATTTGCAATTAATCCAATATCCATCCTATCTGAGACGATAAAAAACGATAAGGTTTTTCATTCTTCTTTACCCAGGCGTCATTTAACATGCATGTATGCGTTATTTCAGGTGGCTTACGCGTCATTTTGGGTTACGCGTTACTTTATACATCCTACGCGGTACTTTATACCTCTGATGCGTCATTTGGCATGCATATGCAACATTTTACATCATATGCGCAACTTAATTGTTTGTATGCGCTACTTGATTCTGGGTTTTACCTAGGGTTTCATATACGGCATTTCATCTATCCTATGCATTAAAACAAGGGTTTCCTATGCGCAACTCTGCCTATTGTATGCACTATTTGACTACGCGGAGGCGTTACTTAATGCTGCTACACGTCATTTTAAACTACCCTATTCGCTACTTGGCAAAATTTTCAATAAAAAACCCTAATTACGCATGGAATAAATGTTTCAAAGCATTAAATGCAGCAATAAATGCACCAAGAGGTTGGAAACACTCACCGGAGCTCCATAGTCAGCAGGTCTCTGAAATCTGCATTCTCGCTTAAATTAATGCTCACGAATTGGGACCACCATCGTTGAATTCTCCAAAGGGCTCAGAGCAAAAATGAGGGGTAGAAAGTGAAAATGGATGGTAAAAATAACATTTTTACCTCTATTTACACTTTTTGACCTAATTTCAAGGAATTTTCACCCTTTCTTGCCTTCAAATTGCAATTTTCATCAATGGGGCAATGTGAGATCAAACTAATATCATTGTTTTCTGAAATGAAACCAGAATTGACCTAGTACTTTCAGTTTTCGACATCTTTTTGCCTCTGATATCAATTCTATTTTCATTTCCGAGGGGGCATCATATGGTCAAAACACGATTTTTCATCACGGTTTCGCAACGAGATTTTAAAATCTGGGGTACTAAAATTTTGATTTGCTATTAGTGGGGCATTTCTGCGTTGTACATCATCAGTTCTTTAAATCAGAGTTTCACATCAGGCAGTTCATTTTAAATGAGGGTTTCGCATCAGGGAGTTCATTTGGCATCAGGTTATCAAATCAGATCAATCAATCAAGCATCAGTCAATTAGATCAGGATATCGATGTTCTTTAAATCAATGCGCTTCGCACATCAATTCAAAGAGGAGCATTTGTAGATGCCTAAATTTGGTCAGGTGTACTAATCAAATCAAATGTGTATTTAATCAAATCAAATGGCAGTTAATCAAATCGAAATCAAAGGATCAATTAATAAAGACATTAATTAATTAAATCTAAGCCTAAAAGGGATTAATCAAAACTATGTAATTGGTTTAATCAATTAGTTATATAGTTTAAATCAAAAATCAAATTCAACCCATTCCCTTACATGGCTAATTTAATTAATTAATTGAACTAGTTAAATCCTATTTTCTTTCAACAAAGGAGACAAGAAATTGAAGATCCAATGAGATTTAAGAATTGAAAGCACATGTATCACTCCAAACTTGGCAATCTTGATCACTCATTTGACCCTTTGACATCCTCACCACTCAATTTGTCTCTTTGTCCCAACCTTTGAGACCAACATTTAAATGGTCTCTCCATTTGAAACCATTTGAAAGCCTTCAACTCAACCAAGCTTGAATCACGATCAACTTAACTCTACCCCCTACCCTTGGGAAATCTTATAAATACCAAGCATTTTGAGAGCATTACTAATCCTAGACATTCAAGAGCAATCACATCTACACTATAGAAAAATCTCTTTTAGATCATAAGCATTTTGAGCATAATAGTGAATTGTGAGAGCTAAATTGAGTGAATTACATAATAATTTGAAGAATTTGAGAGCTAGATTAGGCATATCAATCATCATTTCTCATTCTAGGACTGTCACTAATGGAGATTAAGGCTGAGAACTCCACTAGCATGCTTTGTTAGAGAACCATGAAATGCTTCTTTTTTATTTGTCAATTCTTTGCTTAAATTTAGATTATATTTCCATAGAATTGATAGTATTCAAACTAATTTTATGAAGGTATTATTCATATATACACATACTATTTTAGATATATATCTATATATATTATCTCACATAATATATATATATATTTTCAATAGTCTCATAGGATTTAGTTACAAAACATCAACACTCTGTCTTAGCTAGGGAGGATAAAATCCATCCAAGAGAGCAACACAAAGTTAATTGTGAAAGTTTTATTTTAGATATCACCTCATTGTGATATCAGAGATATGGTCTGACCAAGAATATCAAGTATCATGATATTCATCATAACTCATAAAAATATCATCTCGTCATGATGGGAGCATTCGACACAAAATATCAAGTCGCATGATATTCACCAAGTACTCAGAGTATTGGCCCACCAACATCAAAGTCTCATGATGTCCACTAAGTACTCAAAAGTTTATAAAGATATCATCTCATGATATCGGGAGCATTGGCCTGCAGAATGTCAAGTCGCATGATATTCACCAAGCGCTCAGAGTAATGGCCTACCAACATCAAGTCTCATGATGTCAATCAAGTACTCAACAAATGTCCATAGGTAATGTGCACTTACCATAGGAACATTCATATCATCTATAATGATCTATTTCAGCCATCATAAGATGTCTATCAGAATAGAAGATCATGGCTTGTTTAAGGAACTCAATCCACCATGCAAGATATCATCTATCATGATATGTTTCAGCCATCATAAGATGTCTATCATGATAGAAGATCAAGTTATTGTAAGATCGTTCCAATAACTTTTACAAATACAAGTGAAAATCATTTTGAAGTCGTCACTTCCTCATGATGTACACAGGGGGGCAGGCCCATTAAAAATATGGAGTCACATGCATGAAATCCACCATGCCTCAGAATAGAGGGTGGAAACAAGGGATTTCACCTCGAACTTCTCTCATAGAGAAGAACTCATTGAGTAAATATCAATCTGTTGATCTTTTCATCCAAGATTGCTTAAGATAACCTGTCAAACTCCCTCTGAATCTAATATCAATCTTCTGAGATCCTCATCCAAAGTTACCTTTGAAGTGTCAGACTCCCTCTGAATCTGATATCAATCTTCTTTTCCTGTAAGAGCATCCCCTAAAAAGATCAAGGCAAATAGCTCTTATAGTACGTATAGAAATATAGATGAGAGAGAGACTACAATGAGTAGATAAATGTAATATTCAACGATAATAAATACTTATCTGTGCATCAACATCCTTGACACAAGTTGCTCTAATGAGGGTCCATATGCATCAAATCAAAAAACACCTTCTCGGATTATTTGAGAGACATCTCCCATTTGAATCATCTCCCCACTAAGGATGGTTCAAATGGGAATGTAACATTGGTTATTATTCCCCCCCACAATGTAAAATTTCCACTCTTATATTGTTGAACAATTCTCATGTCTTCTTGTGAAATGACTTGATTGCTCCAAGAGAGGTGACACTATAATTAATGCTTTCTTTCTACAAAGAGACATCCTTCTTTGAATACGTGCTTCTTTGTTAATGCTTGACCACGATCATAACAAATTAATATATCTCTTTAATGAAAGCCGCTACAAGGTCTATCTAATCATTTGTGTATACTTTGCAAATTCATCGTTCTCAACCTCTTACTAAACAATGCTTCTTTTCTTTAATCAAGTCACTGTATTCAAATATCAGTGCGTAAATTATGTCTTCAATGAATCGCCGCATATAGGAATGACATAGTTGCCAATATATAATGCTTTATGTTTGCCTCTTAACAAATCTGCTACAATTGACTTGAACTTATTCTTTGCACTTGGTGTGGACAAAATTCTTCAATACAACTTCACTCACTGGATTTTACATAGACCCGTACACAGTCGGTCATAAATTTTGAACCCAACACTTTCTCTCAAATTTCTCCGGTGGAATTCTTCTAAATTTGTTTATCACCAATATATCCAAAATCCAGAAAAATCCAACAGTGTATTTGTGAGATATGGTCCCTGTACTGAGACTATATTTTCTAAGACAGTCACACATTCACCATCAACAAACTACTCTCTTACATTTGCAATCTGGCTCTGATACCATGTTAAGTTTTAGGATAGTTGCAAATGTAATAGCACTCTATGTTGTATGTGTTTTCCAAATGCAGCAATCTATTTCATTTATATTGAGAATGAGGATAGGAGAGACATGTCCCATCATGGGACATGTCCATTATTATGAGATTAATATAATGACAATTGATTACATAACTACATAAATATATATATATATATATATATACACATGTAATATCTCTGAATCGTTAGTATATTGATTTCTCCTAATACGATTTAGATATATATCTATATATAATATATCTCACATAATAATATATATATATATATATATATATATTTTCAATAGTCTCATAGGATTTATCCGACAGAAGGTACAAAATATCAACACGAACACAGACATAGATACAACACAATGTCTAGAATATGCCATAAGGTTCGCACGAGCCAAGTGGCCAACTGGGAGGAACACCACACAAAGCACTGAAACTGACTAATAGGAGTAGACTGAAAACAAACTGAAAGGAAAATCTTTTTTGTTGATGCAAGATTGCCAAAGAATCCAAGATGCTCATGCATCATTACTGCTATTTATTATGTCAATTACTACTGTCAATGAATAGTTGATTGTAGAAAATGATAATTATTGCTCATAAAATGTTGGTATATTTTCAATTTGATGAAATCCTTGTTTAAGGTATATGTATGAGGATAATGTTTGGTTATGGTTTAGTAAGTTTGCTCTTAGGCCATTGTTGAGGCTTAGTAAAGGTTGTTTGTGGGGCATTGTTTGGTCAAGGTAGCTCATAACCTATTTATCTGTATTGAAGTATCAATCTAGCAAGTAAAATTTTCAATTGAGATAGCTCATAGGGTATTGATATGAACCTTATAAAATTGCATAGAAAAATGTGCTTAATTTAATTATAAATGATTGAGCTAGAGAGAGGATGAAGTTGACATGTGTCCCATATTGACTAGTCAAGTGCTTAAGTGTGAAATTTCAAGGAACAACTGTCCTCCTCAATGTGATATGGAGATGGTCTTCCTTTGTTTTGTACTTGTATAGTCCTAAATTGTAAGAATCTAACTTGTGTTCAATTTGGGGACCATCTTGTGCCTACTTTAGTGTGTTTTCTATGGTAGGACCTCATATAGCACTTAATGGATACCTAAATTCAAATATGGGTCCTCCTTTCCTTTTCATCTTGCTTAAACTCAAGGTTGGCCCTTTTCTAGGTGTGTCTCTCTTTTTCATCCAATCTCATAATTCATTTCTTCACCTAGGCCCTATAGCCTTATTTTTGGCCTTCGTAATCTGCCCTGACCTCAGATTGATTTGTCATCGTAAATCCTGCACATACCTTATTCCTCTGGTACCCAGTTCAAATTTGGGCTTATTTTCCTAGGTACAAGACACCATTTTTGACATGTCCCTTGGGATTTTGAGCTAAATTTGGCCCAGGGATCTGTGCCAAAAAATTTGGGGGGAAATCCAGTCCCGTGGTCGGCTTGCTTATTTTTTATTCCCCGAAATGATGTGAGATGTATATAAACCCCCTATCTCTCCTCATTTTGGCATCCACTATCCATTGCTAGCATTCATGATCAAGATTTTACAAAGTGCAGCCATCATTGTCAAAGTGCAAGCAAGTGTAATCAAGCATTCAAGAGCCATCAAGTTTCAAGCATTCAAGTATTCAAGTATTCTTTCCTTCCAAGAATTCAAGGTGTTTTTTTCCATAGATCTAGCATTTTTCCCCCATTAGAGGCCAAGAAAAGGAGTTTTCTATCAAGGAAGGAGATCTACATTTATCATCATTCAAGTCTTCTCTTCTTTCTTCCCAATTCAACATTGTGATGGATTGCAACATTTATTCCATAAGGTTTTGTCTTTTCATGATTTTCTTTAGGGTTTTTGTGTTTAGTGAAAAGATATTGCATCAACATATTTGATCACATCTGATGAAGCATTTGCATTATCAAGGTATGATATATTTCATTTTCTAGATCTAGCTTCTGCTACATGACAACACGCTTTTCATTATTTCATTTCATTTCAAGGTTGATTCCTAAACAGGGGTTTGATTGAGGCAAACCGCTTTCCACATCGTTTTCCCCCGTTTTTGTGTGTGCAACAGGAATAGGTTGCGGAGCCACTGGATCGGGATCGGGATCGGGAAGATCTCACACGAATAGAAAGACCCTGAAAATTCCAGCCAGAATTGCCATGTATAGGAAGCCATTGGCGACCTATCCCTGGGTATAGGATGACTTTCGGCCTGTCCCTGCCACTTTCTACTCAGATTTTACCTACGGGTCAGTCTTCAGCTCTGCTACCCAGATCTACAACTTTTTGCTCAATCTCAGTCCATTTTTGTCTGTTATTTACAGTTTTCTGCAACATCACCTAATTAGATACTTTAATTACATTAACATAGCATTTCCTTTTCTTCAATCACATACCTACAGTGAAGGAAATCTACTATTCCACTTAGTGAGGTTTGAGTCACCTCTTGAACCTAGTGAGGTATAGACCTTCCGAATGTATAATTGACGTTGAAAAGGGAGGTAGTTTACCCTATCTTTTGCATTGCTTCCCTTTTCACCATTATACATTTTGGTGAACCCGACATATAATGGTGAAAAGGGAAGCAATGAAAAAGATAGGGCAAACTACCTCCCTTTTCAAGGTGAATTATACAGTACATATTAGGCCTTGATTACTAATCTTATGTGATTTATGTGTGTGCTAGCATAGTCGGGGTGGTCATCTTGTATTATGTTGGTTTCGCAAATATCTTGGTGAAACAGTTCACTCCAACGTTCTTTTTCTAACCCACGGCTTGAAATATCCTGTCAAATATGGGAACAAATGCAGAAGCCATATGTCATATTAAAAAGAATGGAGCTATTTAACTTCCATAGTCTTTAGATTATTTTCATAATTTGATCATTTTGCTTGATCAGTTGGGTTATTAATTTTCTTGTTTTGTCAAATCTTATACTTGAAATTCCTTCTATTGATATTAATTTTTTTTCGAAACAAGGAATCGCTTACTATCCTTTATAGGGTTATAGACAATTTTTAGCAAAACCAGCCAAAAACTAAAGACTATAGTTTCTCTTGCATCCATTACTTAAGAGACTTTGAATTCATTAGCAAAGGGGTAAATTGTGAATCATTTTGTTGAATTGAGGAAATTTATATTTGTTACTTTCCATTTCTGTAAATATTTTAAAATGGTTTTTGGCTTTTCACCATATTGAAAAACTTTTGGATAGTTGGTTGTATTATTTCTTTAATAGTTCTGGCATTTATTCTGCTTGGTTTTTAGTGTGGCTTAAATCAACTAGAGACTCGTTGAACAACATCCAAATAGCATTAATTGAAGCAGAATATCAGTTTGATGTGGCCGAACAGTTCAGGAAACAGGAGAATGAAGAAAGTACCAAGGTTGATCAAGCAGGAAATTGCAGAGCTTGATAGCATTTAGGAAGATTTTGGTCTTGTACGTTTTCCAAAGAAATCAGTAACTGGAAATTTGGATCAGCAGGAAAATTGGGTTGAACACGAGGACAGAGCTTGATACTGCCCAGTTTTGCCTTGGCAGAGTTGTTTCAAAGTTTGGTGTTCTTTTGGGTATTTATTTGCTGTTTGTAAAGCTCGCTCTATTTTGAGATATTTTGGGAGTTGCTCTGGTCACTAGAGGGGTCTTTTAACTTAATTGCTTCACCTGGGAGTCTTGATTTTGGCATGGAAAACAGAGTTTATTGCTACTGCTATCATCTGATCAAACTTACAGCTTCACAACATTCTAAAAGTTCTTTTGTTTAATTTAACGAGTTAATTGTTACCTATTTATTTTTAAGACAATGCAACTTATTATTTGCTGTCATATCAAGTTGGCAATGCCTAAATTTTACAAAAACAATGTAACATGTGTTGGAAAGATTGTCATTGATGTCAAGGAGATATTGATGAATGCGCGAGGTTGTTGGAAAAATTGTCGTTGATGTCAAAATCATGTCAAGAAGGGTTTCAGCATAGCTTGTTAAAGGAGTCTTCACGATGTAATGAGAAACAGCTGAAGGATAGCGTTAACCAGCAAGGAAAGAGATGCCAAATCAATAAGGTGATAGAGAATGTATTGAACATGTTATGAACAAAATACTCTCATGAAGGATAAAAACATTGAACAAGTTGAAATAGAAACTATAAGATGTGTGCATAGTAGCATGCTTTCCTAATTGAAGCAAAGAATGTAAAAAAAATTCACTTGTTACAAGGAATCATTTGAAAGTGTAGTAGTTGTAATCTAAAGATCATAAATCTGATGCCAAAATGCACACAAACATAAAGGTGTAGAAACTTGTTGTAGAGAAGATAATTAAAAGGAGCAGTAAAACTTAAGGCAGCAATTAAGATTAAAAAGGGCAGGGATTAAAGGCTGCTATTGAGACCAATGAAAGACAGTATTTAGAATCTAAAAAGCAGCAATTTATATGTTATAAGAAGAGTGAGTAATACAGATTTGATTAGGGCTGACTTTGGAAGAGAAATTAAAATAGTATATGGGGCAGACTTGCTTTGGAGAATTTTGTGTAACCATAGACAAATTGCCATTTACACTGGCCAACTCAATTTATGGAAATAAATTTAAGCTATATCTATTAGGACTGATGCCATGCTTGGCACCTAAGACAAAGTTATTTGATATTCATGATGGCCGACCAGTATAAGGAAAGCTAAAAATAGATTAAATAAAACCACGACCACCTCTTTTATGGTCAAAGCCGACCTTTACGAAAATGAAAACAAATGAAGTTAACTTTGGAGAAGGGAATTCATCACTGCCCAGATTGATGAAATCCCCAAGAGCGAATTGACCCTTGCATCACCTCACTCAACTTGCACTCTGATCAGTTAGGGTGATCAATTAATTAACCGAGATTAAGTTTAAGTGAATGCAAGATAAAGTAAAATAGAAATAACTATATGCTATGAACTGATAAAAAAGATTTGATTACTAGAAAGGAAAGAGCAACTTCTTAGGACCAATTGGTGAAATCCGCTAGCTCACTGTCTCGGACGCTAGTACGAGTCTAGGACTATAGTGCAGATTTGGAAAGCCAACGCGTTGGTGATGTGTCTCGTATAGACAGGGTAGAGATTGATAAGTAGGAGATATTTTCCACAAGTCAAATTGTGATATTGCTACTAGGATTCAACTATGTAGTTTTTTTAGTCAAACTCATTGACCCATGTTTCTTGAGTAGAGGCTCACAAGAACCCATCTCTCATGCGAATAAATAGAACACTTAGTAGTCATTGCATCTAGGTGATGCTCACAGAGGTGAAGCACCGGGACTTCCTGGAAAGTCACCCATCCCAGTACTACTCTAGCTCAAGTGTGTTTAATGACATGGTTTCCTCCATGGCTTTTGCTTGCAACCTCATTTCAAAAACCTTCAGCAAGTGTTGTGCCTTATAAACCATTCATTAGAAAGCCCGTTAAGCTCATCAATTGATAAGTAGGAGATATTTTCAACAGCAAGTCAAATTGTGATATTGCTATTAGGATTCAACTATGTAGTTTTTTGAGTCAAACTCATTGACCCATGTTTCATGAGTAGTGGTTCACAAGAACCCATCTGTCATGAGAATGAATGGAAAACTTAGCACTCATTGCATCTACAAGAACCAGAAAGGTACAAGAACTAAAACTAAGCTAGAGAGACTTAAAAGTAGAATAAATATAACTAATTGAATGTAAAGGACAAAATAAACAACTATTCTAAGAGAGGGAAGCAAGAAACGATACCTCATGAGTGGAGGTATAAGAATCCTAACTTTATTGCACCATCTCCTCCTTCAAAACTTGCACATAAGATGACAAGGAAAAATGTTGAGTTGTTATTTTAGAGGCCTGCTGAAGTCAGACCCCCATTTTGGTGAACATTCCACATTCACATAAAACTAAGATATGATAGATATGACAATGGATAAATTGATAAAATGATAGAACAATGATATGAAAATAGAAAATGATAAGGGGTATGATATGCTAAATTGAAATAAAGTGAGTGAGAGTGAGATTACTCCCCTTCGAAGCCACAAAGTGGAGCTTCATGGGTTGAAGGTGAAAATCAGTCTCTGTGTGTGAAGTAGAGCGTTGGAGTTGCAATACGATAAACACAATAACTTGAAAACTATCCAAAGCCACAAAGTCAAAGCTTGATGGGTTGAAGGTGAAAACCAGTTTGCGTGTGTGAAGGACAACATTGGAGTTGCAATACGATGAACACAATAAGTTGAAAAATGTTTACAATGGTGGATGGAGAGCTCAAGAAAGTGACAAAGATGCTAAGAGTGATTTGAATGCCAAGAGAGACAAAATGAGACCAAACAAATGAGTTAAAACATGAGCAATAGATTCCTTGCTTCAGTGGATTGTCCATTGAGATATTTCACTGTCATAAATAACAATTGTAACGTCCTAACGACCACCTTCAGTTTGCATATTTATGGGGTGAATGCGCTCTGCATGGACATCTTTGTGACACACACGTGTCCTGAACTAAACAGATCACATGGTTAAGAATCTAGACAAGGGAGATGACCAGGCAAGTGGGATGATATAGATGTTAGGTGGGATTTTGATTTTGGGCCAAAGCGGAGGCATAATGAGATGAAGAATTACACGGAATATAATTTACAACATTACATTTTGCCTCCACTTTAATGAGCATACTAGTACAGTGGAATGCAAGCTAAAGTATAGGAAGAAAACTTACCTACATTACGAAGTGGAGACAGTCTTTCGTCCACGTGGAGTTACCCCCTGAGAAACGGCTTGCACCTTCGCAAGATCATGTCATAGCATGTAAGTTGCAGACAAACATGTTAGATGAAAGAGAGATGATGGTGATCAGATATAAACCATGAGGTAGTGATCATTGAGATTATGCCAGTATTGGTGGCAAGTTGTGTTATGCTAAATAGTCATATGATAGGGTAGTTTTTTATTGCACTGATACAAGTAGTAAAGGCTAGATAGCCTTATGATAGGGAGACTTTAGATTACACCAATATGAGTAGAAAAGGCTAGATAGTCTTATGATAGGACGAGAGATTTTGATAGCGACGATATAGGTAGCAATGTTGAATGACCATATAATAGGGTGAAAAATTTACGTTAGTGCGGGTAGCAATTCTAGATGGTCATATGATAGGGTGAAATATAAAAATAGGTGGATTAGCGCACATGGAGGCAGATACGATAGTTTTTTTTTTAAATTTCAGAAAATGCAAATAATACAGATATAATAGTCCCTTCATAAAATGGAATGTGTTGCACAGAGGGGAACACGATTCATTCTGAAGAGAAAATATATTATGGCATATCAACAGAGTGAGATGTTTCAATAGAATGTCACCTCACAACAGGTGGCACATGATATCCACAATATAAAAAACAAGCAGAGATAGGGGGATCTGATTATTCGGCTCCAGAACCTGTAGCAGCAAAAAAAAGTTTGGTACATAATTGCATATGGGCGTTTCATCATAGTGCTGAAGTTTTCATATCTTAAAAGCCAATGAAGACAAAGAAAAATAAAAATTTGGGTCAACATAAAAGAAGGCCTAAATGCCCCCAACATTCACATTGTCCCCAAACGTTGAAAATTAAGATACAAAATATAGAAGAAGATGATAAAAAATAGAAGTGTATGATAGATAACCCTTTGTTTCCAAGTACCAACAAAGTAACTTGGGCCCTTCAGAGGGGAACACAAACAAGCATGCTCTAATCTACAAATGAAGTGGGAATTGCCTCAGAGATCCTCCACTAATAGGTCCTCATTCTCCCAATCTTGATCATACGGGGAGGGATCTAGAGCCAAGGATGATGTTGCCTCAACGTTCTCATCCAAAAGCTCAATTGAAGCAATTGTGACGGATTGCGTAAAGATCGTTGTCAATTCTAGAATATCCTTAATTGAATTGAACATGCACATCTCATAAGACGTAGGCAACTTGATTTGAGGCAAGACTGAGGGAGCCACATCATCAACCTTTGTGAAACAAGCATTGACAAATTCAAGAGAAGACAAAGCCTTCTCCATAGCAAGCGTAGAAACAAAAAGAGGATCTATCATAGCAATTTTTTTATGGAAGAACTCAGGCACGAGGCCCTTCTCAAAGTTTATTCTAAAGGATGGAGGAGATTCCTTCCAATCCACTATAGCGGACCTGAGGACCTCAGGAAAGTTGGGATAACAATCAATAACTCGCACAAGTTGGGCAATAATGATTACACTAGACACCACGTGTGTATGCAATATGTTGACTGGTTTAGGGAATGGAGGGATATCAAGCCACGACATGATGAGTGGGGGATCCTGGGATGGGGAGATGAAAACTTGGACCTATTAAGGGCAAGGCCTCACAGTCATCCCCAGAGTAGCTGGAAGGGAAACTTAAGATGTGGTTGGATGAGAGATGGATGCAACAAGAGTAGGTGCAAGCAACATAGACATAGAAACTGAGGACTCACAAATGACGCTAACACTGATGGGCAAGCTGGTTTTAGTGAAGGTGCAGACTAGGATGAGAAGCCTACGAAGACTTGATAACATCTTTCTCCATCAAGGAGGTTTTTGATGCCATGATCAAAAGAGAAGAAGGCCTTGCTAATGAAGTAGGAGGTATTGTCGACAAGGCAGTTGCAAACTCAGTCACAGGTGCCCTTACTCATTTTTCTAAAGGAGAGATAGCAGGAACAGGGGGCATCGTCAAAGGCTAGTGGTATGTACCAAAGGAGATGGATGAGCCCACAGTGACCTCTTACCATTACCATAAAAGACAGGGTGAGGGATGTCCGATAGGATGGGCAACTCAAACTGAGGACGAACCTTAGACCTTTGCAGCATGGGTGTCTTTCCTTTGTCTGTGCTAGATGCAAACATATGAACAAAAGGTATCACTAGAGACTGTGAAGCCTTCAACGAACATGAGGGCCTCCCTTGAGAAACACGCTTGCCTTCAGCCCCTTCTAAAGAGGGAATAGAAGATGAAACATGTTGAATAAAAAGGGTGGGTTGATATGCGAGGATGAAGATGGGAGGGGCTATAAGTGCTAAAGATTTATACAAAAGCTCCATGGTCTTATACTTGTTATAAGCTTTGAATAACAGATCCTCTTGAGGAAGGAGGGGCCCTACTAGAACAAGCCAAAAATGGTCCAAAAGAAAGCCCCTACAGGATAGCAAGGGCTAATATCTAGTATGCTTAGAGTTTTCCCACCCTTGTGGGAAAACTCTAAGGACTTATGAACTACTGAGTGGATCGTCCCCATATAGACCAGTGAGGGGATGCCCAACTTTACTCGAAAGAGGTTCGACTCACAAAATTCGTATAGGTGGCCTTGGGTCCCACAAGGATCATTTAGGTGGTAGAACCTAAAGGGGGAAGGGATAGCCCATTGTGCGTTTGGATGGTGGGTTGATACACCTGTTATCTTGCACTATGTAGCTCGTTATTGAAGAGAACCCCCTCTATAGTAACATCTAATTTTCATGTAGCATCAACCATAACGCCCCTTATGGCACTTTTGTTTATTTGTGCAAGGATGTACAAGGGAGAAGGCTCTCCACAATAGGTGGTGTCCAGAGGTGTAAATGACATATCCATGTTATGTATTATCTGCTTAGTGGACGAGATAGGAGTGATGGTTATCATATTTATGAATGGACTATCACTTGACGAATTGGGAGAAGACGATGATACATAAACATAGTTTATTGAATTCAGTGAGAAACAATCAGTTTAAATCTGAAATTCATTCTTTGCCTTGTCCACTAACTTCTTAGCTTTTTGCTTTCTTTCACCAGTCTGAATGGCATTGCTACTATGTGGTTGTGGCATGAGATTTCGAAGACATACATCGTTCAGTGTCATGACCAGGTACGTAATGATATTAGCATAACTTTGAGTCATCATATCAATGAGGGTATCGACGATTGTCTTGAAGAGGTCGAATCTCAAGGAGTGTCATCAGCTTGTCCTCTAACAATTTATACAGGATACTCGCATAAGAATTGGTCAACTTCGTGAAAACCCAATTATGTTTTTATTTTGTAGAGAAGTAGTTTCTTTCTGTGGCCTGAGGAAGTGTGATCACACTAGCCATACTTTTATTTTTCTAGAACCTGCCTAAGGAAGATGCACCTCCACAAGCATTTGAAGAATACACTCCAAATTTAGTCATGGCGTGCTAATAATCGGATAGATCACTTCAGAGATTGGTAAAGTTGGGGTATCGATTCAAGGAAAGTTCCTCCCTCAATGTCAGATGCAAGTTGCTAATGAACATTTTTTGAAGGTCGCTATCCAGCAAGGCATAAGGGACTTTCGTAGATATGGACTAGTACCTTGAGATGAAGTTGGCCACCTTCTCATTCGGCTTTGCTTACAATGAACATGGTCAATGATAGTGGCATTTTTTTTATGTTTGCTTGGAACCGTACAAGAAAAACATCCATTACCTGATTAAATATCTGAATGGAAATTTTTTGGAAGAGTTATGTGATTCCATCGTGGTTCCCTTAAGGGGCTGAGAAAATAGCTTGAGAAGAACATAATCTAGGTTATGATAATTGCTACATAGAATAAGAAAAATTGATGTGTAGATGAGGACTCCCATCATTGTTATACCTATCAAACTTCAAGGACTCAACACCCTGTGGCAATAGAGTGTGGTTAAGAACTTGCACAAAGAGGAGACTGTGGTGATAGTATAGTGTAAGAGAGCTTTGATAACCACTATAGAAAGATAGGGAAGTTGTTGCTACATTCAACTCATATTTTGTAATATGGTATCGAGAAAAGGATTATGAGGTGAGGGAGGTGGAGGTGGATTGCTGGTGCCACCAGGGGGAGCATAAGATCCACTAGTGCCAACGCTTGGGCAAGTTCCAACATTAACAACAGGATTTTGCACATTGTATTCTATGGGGACCTTGCCCATAGTAATGTTCTCTCTCATATTGCTAGACACAGGGTCAATGTTTGAAGTTAATTCCATTATGTCGATGTCGATGTGTGAGCAGGGATAACTTTAAGAAACCCCCCTAGGCATTGCGATGTCGATGTGTGAGCAAGGATAACTTTAAGAAACCCCCCTAGGCATTACGATGTCGATGTGTGAGTAGGGATAACTTTAAGAAACCCCCATGGGTAAATGTGTAAAATCCTAGCGAATCTTTCATTATTTTAGGGGGAAATATTAATTTTGTTAGCAATTTTTTTGATAGATAATTGGCCAAGGCCTTTTTATATTTTTTATTAATAAAATACTAATGTTACACCTCTGTTCAGTGCGGGCACCAAAGGAAAAGAACAGAGGGAAGAAATACCTTTGGTATCGCCTGAGACTAAAAGTCTTGATCATAAAAATTATGAAGTTATAAATACTGCCAAATTATGCAGATTCTAACATATGAGGGGCTAGATTCCTCCCGTGCAAAGTGAATATTTCTAGGGAATATTCCATCCAAGTTTACAAAATGGTTCTAATGGCTTTTACATATACATATACTGTGGATGGCTTTTACATATACATATACTGTGGATGCCCAAGTCAGTCAGATGGATTAGAAAGAAAAGACATAATTCTTGTAGCATAGTCTCCTCTGTTTTCTTTTGTGCTCGTAACTTTACCCAGATATCCATTGAATTCTTTTGAAGGTTGTTCCATTGGAAAGCCCTTTGATACCTGTATAAGATATTAACCATTTCTATGCACACTAGCTTCCATCGTTAGCCAAATCTCAATATCAAAAAGCCATGTTAAACAAGTTCCAATTTGTAACCAAGATAGTTCCCATAAATAGCTAAAAGAAAAGTCACTAATGTCAATAGAATTTTAAAACATTTCTTTTGTAAAGCAGAATCAGTTCTAGTAAGTCCCCACTCTAATGACACACATCTCATAAAAGAGAAAAATGGTGAATAATCAAGAATGTATCCTTCACCTGGCTCTACCAAATTATAAAATAGGAGAAAAAACATATAGAGTTACTCTAAATAGACACTGATCAAACAAGTTTTCCATACAAATAGAGTACTAGGCTATCTCTATGATTCTCCTCCTTAGACCAATAGAAACCATCATCATCACAAATATAAACCCACGGCAACCACCCAATAATAACATGAAATAAACTGTGTGTGTGTGTGTGTGTGTGTGTAACCATCAAACCAAAAAGCAAACTGCATATATATGTGTATTTGTATAACAACAAATATATATACATGTATATATATTTAAGGGTTGTAGGAAGCTTCTAAAAGTCATCATAATTAAGAGCAATAATATTTTAGCAAAAAATTCATAGACAAACCTGAGCCTTGTCCACTAAGATCTTTCTTTTTTGAGATGACAAAAATACCACCTATAGTTGTATGTAGTTCAAAATAGTGAGAATAGAGTTAGAGTTTTACATATACTGTCAATATTTCCCTTACCGAGTATAACACTCTAAGCTATCTTGAATGATAGAGCAGGAACTATCTATAAAATTGCAGAATTGTTTATGTTGATATTGGGTCGGTAGTTCAAAAAAAGGGGCCAAAATGCTCTCTTTAAGGATGGAGCCGAATAGCTTGACGCAGAACCTCTATGTCCTCATTGTGGGTTATATCTTCCTCCACTCCAATGGCAGCAATATAGTCCTCTAGCCAATCGTCATTCACAGGTGTTCTAATCTAGAAGAAGTGCATGGGGAAGTCCATATTTCTGGCAATAACCAGACACTGAGCACATAATCCAACCAAATCGTACGAAAAAAGAATTGGGTAGGTGGGAACCGGGTTGTTCTTGATAATTAGTATATCACATTTGTCAGGGCGGTGAATGGTAAGAGCATCCCTAATATTAACCATGACCCTGTCTAAACGTTCTAATATTTCTTCTATGAAAACCTCTCGGCAAAGATTTGCAATGTCAGCTCGGTTGTTATAGATATGCATTGCAATGGCGATGATCATTGCAGGGATATCCGGATTAGCCCTTAACTTATCCTTGCAACTCACAAATTGGCTTCCTAATCTTCTATAAACTGCTCTCCAAATAATCGTATTCTTAACATCAACAATCTACCTAATCCTATCAATTGTTACTCCTATATCAAAGGTCATCAAATGATTTTGTCCTCCAAGCTTTGTCAGAGTATCAATTTTCATATACCCAAAGAGCGAGGATGGAAAGATCAGAGTGTCGTTAGACTTGTAGAGAAGATGGATTTAATAAGGGGATTTAGAGGTACTTATGGCAGCTTAAATGATTCCTAGGACACCCTTTTAAATGTCCTGCAAATGTCATTATTGAAAAGACCTCTGCCGTCCTTTGGAGATAGCATTTCATGTGTCGATTAATAAGTGTAATCTTTGCTTTTTAAAATTATAGTAACATGGAGGATTTGCAAATATGATTTCATCATTTCAAGAAGAATGATTAGTTGTAATCATAAATGGTGGAGGTCAGTTAATACCTTGAGATGATGCACCTCAATATCGAGCCACGAGTGGACAGAGTTGACATCACAGAGCACAGCCGATATCGAGGTATTCAGGAGATTATACATATATTAACTAGAGTTTAAAGAAAAGCAACCAGACAAGACAAAAGAGTATATTTAAAAAGTATATATAGAGATTGTACGCCTGAGTTGGCCTAGTAGTGGAGGACTTGTGCTCTTGAAAGGGAGGTCACAAGTTCAAATCCCACTGGGGGGTAGGGTATGTACGCCTCGTTTGTAGCAAAATGGATGCCTCCCGCAAGGAGTGCCGG
>MU227363.1:1472554-1503296 GCA_018584345.1 Thuja plicata
ATATATATATGGTGATTTTTTCCAATCTAGTATCCACATTCTATTAATAGTCACTTGCCATGAACCGTGACTCATCATGATGGGCTAATGCCAATTTGGAAATTAATGTAATATTTAGGGCATCATCACATCAAATCTCAAGAAAATAAAGCCTTGATTTGTTGCCAAGTTTCGTGCACGATAGTATTGATAATCATTGTCATAGGCACACATAAGTAACAATCATCATTTCACCATTATAAATTTATTATTTACGATCGTTGGATGATCCAAGATCAATGGCTTAAATTCTATTTTGGCCCAAAATTTTGAATGATAGTAAGTTTTGCAAAAAGTGTGCAAAATAGAAATACATGTCAAATCCATATACTTAACTTTGCGTCGTAACCTTAAACGTCGAGCACAACTGGTTGCAGGGATGGTTGATAATGTTGTGTCATTACGATGGACAATATATAAATGTCTTGTCACTAACATTCTCAAGTGTAATCATCTACTCTTGGAAGTTGGCATCTAATTTGTTATTGACGGAATAAGGTTTTCCCAATTTCACACACTTCCATTTACAGAAAAGATTAACCTTAAACGTCAAGCACAACTGGTTACGGGGATAGTTGATAATGTTGTGTTGTTGTGGACATTAAATGTCCCTTCATTGACATTGACCTAGAAAAGCTTGCTGAGAATTATGAGAGAATCAATGGACACACAAAAAATCAATTTCTCAGAGGTATAACAGTGGAGGATACCCAAATTGATTAGAATCATAATTATAAGCCTGCTTATTATGTTTATATTTTTGTGCGATGGGTTCAAGATACTATTGCCTTGCTAACATTTTGCCTCAGATTGAAAAATAATAGGGAAGTGGGTGCAAGCCTTCTTGAAATGATATTTAATATGTTGTTCAATCCATGCACAAACAATTTCTAATGATTAAAAGAGGCTCCTCTAAGACACTTAGGTTCACAACCTACTTGTGCCATCTTCTTCTATCAAAATATCCTGTAACTTTCGAGACCAACAAGCTTGGGATTTAAGTGTATAACAATGATGAGAGGAGAACAATGGCTCCAATAGATGAATGGACCCCTAAGATAAGGATGCTTGATAACATAAGGAACTACACCCATTTTGTAGACTTCTTTTTGGCACAATGTATCATGTAATTACAAATACTCCAAAGCCTAGATTGCTTGTGTCTTCTAGAGATTGCATTCAACTCAGACCTCAAATATAATTGGCTGACCGGTTCCTCGTGGAAGAATATATTGTGTTAAGGTTTTATGGATTAGGAGTACAACCCCACAAAGTTGCAATACATGTGACAGAGAGGGGTTTGCATTAAAATATGTACGAAAGATGGAGAGTACATATCAACTCTTTCATAGTTAGTAGAAGAAGGCTATATTTACTTCATTACCTTTCTCATGTGGAGGGTTCACATTTGAGAGAAAAGCATTTAGTGTGGCACATGAATTTTTGAAACTTTTTTTGTTTTGATGTTGTCAGTGCTGGCAATATGATCTAGGCAACATCATTCAAGCAAGGCTTGTGGTGAATAAGAACTTTGCAAGTAGAATTCAACATGAAAATAAACCATTGCTAGAAATATTAAAAAACAGGGTTCTTGGGATGAGGTCAAAAAAGTGATGGAGGAAACTGTTGCTGACAAAATTATTTCTGTAGAACAATTGTCAGTACAAATTATGGCATTGAACCAACATGAATAGGGAACAACAAAGTCGACCATCCAAATTAGGAGGTCCAACAATTTTTTCGAAGACCTAATATTCTCTCTACTAAAAAATGTCAGAATCTCTACATAAAGGTTGTGTGGACGTACACTGGACTCGAAACAAAGTCATTGATTTTTGGACTATGAGGAAGAATCTAGGTGAACCAAAGACTACTGCAGATTTTGAAGATATTGTAGAGGATATTGACTTTAGTCAATTGTGGAATAAAGAGAATCACACTGAGGCATATATTGATAGTGACGATGATCCTGATGGTGATGAGGAGATGCCCTCAGGTCCCGCTCCAACAACTACTGCAGACTCTGCAAAAAAATATGTTTTGAGCGATCCCCTAAAACAAACATATACTAAAGGGGCAGCCAAATTGGAAAAAAAATGGGTTTTGAAGGTGGTGCTATGGGGCCCCAAGAACAATGCCCTTGGACACCACTATTTGTATAAGTTCCAAGAAAACCTAGTGAGCAACTAGCCATTGGAGTTGGATCAATAAGGAAAGGCATTACTATTACACGTGTATCTCATTTTGTTAGAGCTTCAAATCTAGACTATCCAGACACTCAAATTCAATCACAACCAGAACATGGTATTGGTAGTGAAACAAGTGCTACTACCACTGGTGGGGATGGTATAGGTACTAGTAGTATTAGTTATGGTGAACAAGTGCAACAACAAGAAATATCTCTCAGGAGGCCAGTAATAGAAGATACTTTAAAAGATCTCAGTGATCACGGCAATGTGAAGACGCAAAAGGTTATGACAACTATGACGAATACTCCAACTCTATCAATTTTCACTGCAAAGATATTGTTTGCAGTTTCAAAACAAACCCCTCAAAAGAGTCCAATAACTCTAGTTGTAAGTGACAGTGGGACGAGATTAGGAATGGGTATTTCTAATCCTAAAATTGCATTAATTTCAACCACGGGCGTAGGTGGAGGCACCTACATCACAGCAAGTGCTATTTCCAAATTCAAACATTCAATTGTGTCTGCAACCCTAAATTTTCATTATAATACTTTCCTTGGTCAATTTTTAAACAGAGAAAATAAGAATACAAAAAATAAAAAGCTAATGAAAAGGGTTGCGCCTACTGCAGCTGTAGAGGAACAAATTGCATCGAACAAGGTATTTATGACATATGATCCAAACAAAGAAATGATGGAGTACATGCTTGGTATGCCACCAAATCAAAATCAAACTCTACCACAGAGTCAGGTATATCCCTCTGAATATAGAGTAAACACCATCCAAATGGAGTTTTCCAGAGTTAAAAATGTGGACACATCATTTCTCAAGTTGGAGAGAGAAAAATAATTTGGAGAGACGAATGGAAACTTTACAAGAAGACCAAGAGAATGAGAAAGAAAAGAGGAAAGCAACAGAGAACAAGAGTAGTGAATTACAAAAAAGGATAAAGAATTCTGCCTTTGCATCTGCAATTACAATGAACGAATAGATAGAGGCAGAACTGAATGATCTGAACCAAAGATTGGCTGAAAGCATCAAAAAATGTGACAGGGAAAGAGTCCCTTTAGCACAATTATACAAAAGGGTGGAGAATGTTGTTGCCTCAACAAAACAATTACAGAACTAATTGGACCATCAGATGGAAACAACAAAACAATGGGAAGAAAAAGTAGGGGAAGAAAGATAAAGAGTTGAAAGACTGACACAAGAGCTGAAATCTTCCCATGATAGATTGAAAGAAACAACCAAAAAATATAATGAGGTATATAAAACAAAAAATTTGGGGGCAAAAAATGCAGATGAATGACTAGTTGTGTCATTGGTTTGAATTGAATGCAAATTTGAGGGCACATTACGAGAAGCTTAATGAATACATTGCTCAGAACACAAACATTTTATTTAAGAGACAAAATTGCAAAACAAATTTTGCAAACAACATACAAATCTAGTGACAACTATTTGGCATCCAGGCGAATTCACAACCACATTGATGCCTCAGTAGAGGCATCATGAGGCATCATCCATCATTCAAAAATGTCTGAAACTATGGGAAGCACATGAATTTCTAGGTAAGGATGCAAAAAAGGTGAAGACGGTGCATGGAAAGGTACAAAAATTGATAGATCTCGGTTTGTCGAAGAGTGTTGACACACCAAATCAATACATTGGAAATGATGCTTTCAAAAAGATGGGGGATAAAATGAAGTATGATTTAGACAAGTTTCCTAAGGACACAAGTGAGGCAATGTTTTTGGATTACATGAAACCATTGATAACCTTGAATGCAACATTGGTCTCAAGTTCCACTTCCAAATATGAATTGCTAACAAATTTCCAAGTCACTTACCATACGTTACAACAAATTGGACTTCCATTAGATGGAGAGTGGAACACCCTACAACAACTGACACAATGATTTCATAAATTTAATATGTATTTTATAGTTTATAAATTTTATTCCCAAATTCTTTCAGGTTTTTTGCTTTTCTCTATTTGTAATTTTAGGGTCATTTGCAAAGGGTTATGAAATTTTGTATTGAATCTTGAGGGTAGATGAAATTGATATATTGTGAAATAATTAATGAAAATCTCACCATGTATAAATAAACATTACTCTGTCAATAAACATATTATGTTGTTTCTTATTTTCTTGTTTTTTCGATTTTATGTATGCTCTGTTATTCTGTTATTTTCTATCTATCAATAGAAATTTGAAAATTGCAATTGCATATCAAATTAAATGCCATTGAGAAAAACATAAAATATCATCAACCACATTTAGGATTTTGTAATATGAATGATGAAATACAGTAATAAGTTTAATAAATACCTAGTAACTGTTAGTGCTAATTTGCTAAATCTCTTAAAGTTAAACTTGTCAAATCATCTCATCGTCCTCATCATCAAATTGAGAGCTTCATTGGTCCTTGTTTGTGTTTTATTCACTCTGCATACCTCTGGTTAATTGTATCTCAAATTTATCAATACATGTGTCACTGTCATTCATTATGTCTTTTTCAATTGTCCCAATTTGGTTTGAAGTATTGCCCAACCCCCTTCTTTCACATTTCGACTTCCAGATTGACAGTGCCCTATCATAAGGAAAAATTTTCACATCATACCTAGATGTATATAGCCTCAACCAATTTTCCAAATTTTTGTCTAGTTTGTTTCTTATCTTTGATTTTATGAACCCCAAAGCACTTAAAACTCTCTCATCCTCCAGCAAACCCAATATCATGTTTTGACATAACTCGACAAGTTTGTAAAATTTTGATATTGAATCACACAAAATTTCACTCTGACCTATAATTGCCCAAAGCTTTGTTAGTGATCCCTCTTTGTGGGGGTGCTCCATTTTTTTATATTGTTACCTCATAGTTATTGAAAAATGGGTTGATTTCTTTGTAAGCATAGTTTCATTTAAAATTCCATTTATAGTTTGTCCATTGAATTGTATTGGTTTGCAAAAATGGCATATCAAAGTCCTTAGCTTCTCACGATAATCACCTAGATTATTGAGGTCCCAATATTGAGGAAAAAAATGGACATGGCTCAATTATATTCTCACAAGGGAATCAAGATCTAATCTCTTTAGAAAGAGAAGAGGTGATTTCCTTCATACAAGCAGTCACAGACTCAACGATCTTGCTAAAAATTTCCCATGTAACTCTTGCTTCTTACTTTTTAGGGCGCTTTCTTGGTTCTGTGACTATGGCAATGTAGTGCATTAGTATCTCAAATCTATGCACACTGACACATCACTCCCCCTCTACATTGATCTGTAAAAAATATATTAGGATTGTTCAAATATGGTACTGTTTTCCACCTAATAAATTTTTCATTATATAATGCTAGTTGAGATTGATAGAGATTATCGAGGGTCACGCATGTCAGTTTACGTAGCTTAGCATATTATGCATTATGCATAGCTCTTTTCTCGGCCTTTTTCACAAGAAGGTTCATTTCCTATAGCATGGGGAGAAGACCTACTAAATTTAAGATTGTCTCTATATCACTTAACCTATGAAGCAAGTTAGCAACTTTGTGTGGCGATGTTCGTACATTACTCCAATCAAGGATGGATATTCTGAATAAACTCGATGTGTTGGTCCATCTAATCAGATCCATTTGGTATTAACATCATTAAGAAGCTTTCTACCAACGATTATTACATTGACAAATTTTTGAAATACTAAAAACCATTTTGGACTTTGACAAAAGTATGAGCAAAGCTCTTTAACTAAATGTTCAACATTTGTTACTAGAGGATAACTTCTCATAATTTTAAAAGCTATATTCATTCTATGGGCCAATTAGTGAATAGAAATCATGTAGGTTGAACAAGAAGTTTGTAGCTTTACGCAAATATCATACCTCTGACCTTGCATAACTAAAGCTTCATCCGCTCCTACACATACCAACTTTTTGGCAATTGTCAAGTCATTCATACCTTTGTATTCAATTAAAGAACTCTTAACTAGTGGAAATAGAGTTTTCGTTGTCACACTCTACTTCATTTTAGCAACAAATAGTAGATGAGGTTGGAAGACATTATTATGTACAATATAAACATACGGCATGCATACCCAGGACGTATTATCTATTATCATAACTTCGTCTAAAGACAATGCAATAAAGTTTTACTCTCTTATTTTTCCTTTATATATTGTTTTTCAACTTAGCAAGACAACTTGAGTCATTGTGCAAGTACTGCTCAAGGACTCGAGCTTTCTCTAATCAAACCCTTCCTCAACAATTCTTGCACTTGTCTATTCAATTCCTCATTCTCTGCAGGTGTCATTCGGTGTGCTTCTTTATTAGGCAAACTAGCTCTATGGATTAGCTCCATGCAATGACTAATACTCCTCATATGTGATAATTCATTAGGCACATTATCTGAGATTAGGTCTTCATACTCTGTCAGCAAATATCTCACTTCCTTATGTTTTTCTTCCTCGGATTCCAAATCAGACTTCTTAGGAACCAAAGCATAATACATATTATCACTCTTCAAGTCATCCAAGAATTTCCTTCCTTCAACCAAACAAACTCTAACACTAGTACAATTATCATTCTTAGGAGTCTCTACCAAAGGAAACAACACTTGTTTCATCCCATTTTCAACAATAGTATACTTATAATTCTTCCTACCATCATGCAAAGCTTGTCTATCATACTGCCATGGTCTACCCAACAAAACATGACACACATCCATAGCCATAATATCATAAAGAACTTCATCATGATAAGATCTTATCTTCAATTTTGCCAAGCATTGTTCACTTACCAGTACCTTATGATCATCCTTTATCCATGCAATTTGATAAGGCTTTGGATGTTTCAATATCTGCAACTTCAACTTGTTCACCAATCCTTCAGTAGCTAAATTATCAGAACTACCACTGTCAATGATTACTTTGCAACATTGTCCTTCAATTTTGCATCTTGTCTTGAACAAACTCCTCCTTAGCAACATGTATTGATCTATCTCCTCATGACTTAGGGCTCTCCTTACCATTAGGGCTTCTCCATTTTTAGGTTGATTCAGTGGTCCTCTAGATTCTTCTTCCACAAAAGCTTTCCTGCCACTGTTCTCAGTCTTCTTGTTTGAATTTCCTTGAGTACATTCAAAATATTTGGTTCCTTCACCACCACACATAAAGCAAGTTACTCTAAACACTCTTTTATCATCTCTCCTATAATTACTTGATCCACTACCTCTATGAAAATTTCTATCATACCTTCGGCATGAACTCTCTTCTTTGAATTATGTCTTTCTTGTGTTTTAATCTAAATAAGATATGTCTCCTCCAAATAATCTACCCCTCTGGGATCTTCCACTTCTTCCTCTTTGTCTTTGTTCATACCGTTTGTTCAACTTTTCCTTATCTTTTAGGTTATATTGATAAGCTTCCTCCACACTTTGTAACTTAGCCAAACTGATCTCATCTTAAATTGATGTCCTCAAACCATTCATATACATTGTAACCCTCTCAACATCATCATCTATATGTCCAGATCTGATATCCAACTTTCAAAATTCTTCGGTGTACTCTTTCACACTAAGATCTATTTGCTTTAAAATTTTCAACTTCCTAAACAAACTTACTTGGTAATCAGTAGGTAAGAACTTAGCTTTAAAGTTGTTCACCATCCTATCCCATTATTTGATTTTGTCTTTGCCCCTTCTTTTTCTATCATTTTGCAAATGTTCCCACCTTAAAGATGCATGTCCCTTCAACTTTGTGCAAGCATATTTCACCTTCTTTTCTTCATCAGTACCCTCATAATCAAAGTAATTATCCATCTCTGTGATCCAATCAAGTAGTTCATCTGAATCCAACTTGTCATTATAATCAAGTGGAATGAAATGTGGCATTGCATTAACCCTAGTAAGGACTTTTATAAACCTATCATCTTCTTGTTCAAGTTCAGGTTCAGGTTGCTCTTCGCCTCCTTCATCTACTTCTTCATTTATTTCTTCCTCTTCATCACTCACATCTTCAATATGCCAACCACTTCTTTGGGCCATTTCATCAACATCCAATCTAGTTGCATTATGTCTCAACATATCCAACACAACTCGATCTGCATCTCTCCTTCCACCTCTAGTATTTCCTCTTTGATCCATCTGCACATAAACCTTCTGCAATTGTGGGTCAGATCCTCACTCTGCCACCCCACAACAAACCAACTCAAGACTTTGCAAGCTCATGAGTCACGATCTACCTCAGTAGAATCAAAAACTTCCTCTGATAGCACTTGGTGCAGCCAAGGACAAGAGGAACCTCAAAGAATTTAGTTCAATCCTTGCAGCAAGAGTCTCACAACAGAAGCAACACAAACTATGGAGAGATATGCAAGATCTCCTTATTATCATCCATAAATCAAGTACAATGGATTTGCCACATGCAATCTTACATTTTAGGCATACAAGCCTGATTACAGATCGAATTGTCAAAATATCTACAATGCTAACCTTCATGAGGTTATTTAACTAAGGACTCCTCTCTAAGGATCATTTACATCAGTTTATAAATCCCTTGCAAGCATCAGGTCGGTCAGGGAAAAGATTACATCCTCCAAGAATAGGGAAACATATTACATTATAAGTCAGGACCTAAATAATAAGAATCTCCCATAAATAGATAAAACATGATGAGAGAACCCACAAGTAGGTCGTCCATGCACATAAGATCATTAAGATATGTTCCACGAAGCTTCGTTGATTGGGAAAATCCTTCGTGAGTTTGGAAAACACAAACTGGTCGTGAAACGTGAAGAACAGAAATATCCCGCCATAAATCCAAGAAATCTCACATGTGAAAAAGCCAATCAAGGTGTGAACCTAGGTGAAGGTAAAACATGATGCCATGAACACTCCATGAGTTGCACAACAACTGATCCAAACTAAAGGGACACTGAAAGAAACTTAGCAACATGCGAACTGGAAAATAAGAAACAAAATTTTTTTGGTTGATGCAAGATTGCCAAGAAGCCAAGATGCTCTTGCATCACAACGAGACCAAGAATTCCAAGTTCAGTGCCCCCAACTCACCTTGTGTCCATTACATCCTTCTCAATAGATTTTATATCATATTAGCATCTCTATGGTGTGGAATATTTCACCTTGTCTATTTGTTTGAATTTTACGTGTAGGATATATCTTAAGTTGCTCATGAGAAAGGGAACATAGTTAAAAACCTCGCTCCACTAATCTTGTTCAAATTAGTATTGGACATATTTGAGGATTTTAATTGAGTTTATAATAGATTGAAAATTTTGGGTTCTCTTTTATCTAATATTATGTTTCTTATTTCTCATTTCTTTTATCTAATGTTGAACACTCTTTTAGCTAAAAACTTGTGCCTAGTTTTGGATTTGTTTTTGTTAGTGTTCCAATGGAATGTTCCCTCCTAAAAAGTGTTGTCTCTAGAGGTCAAGATATTTTGAAGTCTTATAGACTTCTAGGAAATGTCCCTTTTCCACCCCCCATTGCCATCAACAGAAGGGAGGAGTTGCCTCCCTTAGGTCATTTGCAGGGTTTTTCCCCATGATGACGATGTTGAGGGAAGATAGAATTTTTGTGAGATCTTGAAAAAACTTGCTTCCCTTGAAAATGGACCACTAGCCCTAACCCTAAAAGTTATATTATCTTGACCCTATAATGTAAAAATTTAATTAGCATTTTGTTTGCAATTCATCTTTAGTTTTTGTTGTTTGTAATAGTTCGTTGTTTAGTTTGATTTCAACATTATTTTGTTAAGATCTATTCTTTTGGGCTCTTGAACTGCATTAATATCGACACATTCTATCTATATTGATAAAAGTCTTCAGTTTGTGACCCATCAAAATATTTTGTATTGATTAGCTACGTTGTTCCAAAAGCCAACAATACATATACAAGAAAGAGTTATTTTGATGTTCATTCTTTGGTGATATTTAACAATCGTGTATACGAAAGTTCCATTAAGATCTTGAATACTTCATTTCTATGAATAACCACAATTTACTAAATATTTATAAGAAACTAACAACACTAGAGTGTTCTTTTAGTTTACAAAACATTTAGTTTTCTATGCAAGAAATTAGTCAAGTGATACATCAAAATCAAGTAGAAGAATTTATGCATCCACATGAAAAATTAGGATATTTTATGTGGAGAAATACTCTAGTAGAGAAGTCAACAAATAAAGATCTTGAATTATTTTTATTCGTTCTAAAACATTTTATGACATATTGTGCTTCCCCTAAAAAATATTGGATGATGGATCATGATCGGTCAACACATTTATTCGCTTTGAAGAAATGTTAGATGATGGTTCAACATTGAAGATTTCCCTGGTTCTTCTGGTGTGTTAATTAAAATTTGAAGATGGACTATATTGCTCAGGAGTCACACATCTAGATAAAAATTGGTCCCTCATTTCACATACTGCAAGGATCAATTATGTATATAAAATTTGTGTTTTCCCAACAATTTAAGGTAGTTATTTCCTTTCCACTGAAATTCCTCAAACACACGTCTAGAAATAAATATTCTTTAAATTTTAACACTAGACACTTATGAAAGGATCTACAGGTCTCAAGCATAAATTCCAAAAGGAAGCTTCAACTTATACAAGAGATGGTCCAAAATATTTGAGGCAATAAACCTCAAGCATCATCTTCAATAGAATAGGATACACTACTGCTAGTGACATCCAAATATGCAACAGACTATGTGCTTTTAGGTCATCTCATGAGTACTTGTAGTCATAAAGGTTTGACAACATGTGTTCTAATGCTGAAGAAATGTTTCATGGCATGAGGCTACCACATCTGCCACTCAAGATACAAGAGTATGCTAAAATGACATTGTAGCATTTACATCAAGCAGTGAACTCTTATATCACAATCGCTATGAGTGGATAAGAGGAAGATATTTTTGTTTTGTTTTTATTATGTAAAACAATCTCTCCCCCCCTCCCGCCCCCCAAGTGCTTAAAAAATAAAGGTGGTAGAATTTGTAGGGAAGTTCACTTTCATGTAGAAATTTGAATATTTTCCAATTAACTCTTCACAATGCCAAACCTCTAAGACAAAAAAATATTCCAATTGGACCCTCTCCCTTGAGAAGATGAAATCAACGCAACCAAATAGTTTCAAGAACCAGTTCCCTTCTGTTTTATTAGAAGCCGATTTGACTTCTTTAAAATTATTGTACTCCCTAAACTATGTGTCCCAAAGGATCATTGATTCAAAGAGAGGAAGAGTTAAATCACAGAGAGCAATGGTTTTCATTGAATAAACAGTAGTCAAAGAGAAGATTTGTAATAAAGGTAGTTGATTTCTAGGTTTCTACTTGAGGTCAAGAAAAGATCTACGATTTAAGGTAGGGTTTTTAATGTTCAAACCCTACTCTGCATTATATTTTCCATTGCTTTCTTTTTTTTTCAATGATCTATGAAAAAAGAAATCAAATACCAGTGGTCAAGCCATTGTCAAACAATAACAAGAAGGTCAAAATAATGACAAATTATTCATTGTCAATACAAAAAAATTAAAGATTAAGGTTTTCGAGATTAATATCATTAATCATAGTTTCAAAAGGGAAGCAAGACATTTCCACAGTGTTGATATGTAAGTAAGAAATACTATTGCAATGACTAGTGTTGTCTTACCAAGAGAGTCTATGCTGATAAACAGTTACAAGGAGCAACAATTCATAATGAAGGAAAGTCTGATAGAAGTCAACACCAAACATACTGATATTTGAAAGATGATTCTATTACAATAAGAGCACAGTGGTAAACTTGTAAAAATCATGGTTAAAACTATAAGATGGAAATATAAGGATAGTAGTTTAAGATTTTCAAAAGATCAAAGATCAACATGATAGTGGAAGCATCAAGATACCATGGAATAATAATTTGAAAAGAGCATGTTAAAAAATAGTGAAGATAGTCAAAACAGTCAAAGGGGTCATCAAAGTGTCAAAATAATGTTGTTAGCAAAGATGAGGAGATGATATAAGAAGTGATCTTCAAACCCTGATAGAGCACCCATAAAATCAAGGAAAAACGGTTACAATGTTGACAAGAACAGAGCTAAGACAAAGATATACATCTAAAGCTCTCTTCAAACCAATGCAAGATAGTCATAAACTGATCACAAAAATGTTATTCATTGGTTTAAGACAGTGATCTAGGAAAGATGCCTAAATACAGTAAAAAAGTATAGATGTAAAGAGATCAAATACATGTACATGGACATACAAGTCAAGTTAACTGTTATGTTAAAGAGATAAGGTTTTATTGTTAAGAATCAGAGAGAATCATTGTTGGAACAGTGAAAGGCATCATGATAGTTCCAAAGAACCAAGGTGCTACTGCTATGGTGATAGCATATCCATAAAGAAATATATATGTTACAATCACAAATAGAGATAGTTCCATAACAAAATGAAACCTTGTAGAAAAATAATTCAAATAGAAATGATTTGATTTCTTTTCTTCACCATAATTTGGTATGTGCAAAATATAAGATTGAAGTAGTAATAAAGAGTTGTGGTGAGGCAATTAAACACATGAGAATGACCTAATTTCTATAAGTAACATGAAACTTGGTGTCAAACTCTTTTAGGAAAAGGTAAATAATATTTTCCAAGCATCCATAAAGGTAAGGATTACAATCAGATCTGCAGAAAAGAGTTCTCTGTTAAAAAGGTAGCAATAGTTGTAATGATAGTGAACAATGTCATGAGCAATATGCTTAGGATAGTGGCTTTGAGGCATGAGATAGCAGAAATGTAAGCATTGTTATCACATGATATGAGATAAATATCTCATGAACAAAGTGAACAATACTAGAAAGAGGTACAAATTTAGAACAAAGTATGTACTTGTTTCAGAGCTTGCAGAGCTGAGCTAAACAATTACAGAAATGGTCCAATATTTTCTACATGATAGTCATATTGAAGCATCTGTTTCAACAACAAAGTAAATTTATCCAATATCTTCCTTGGAACATAAGAAATATGAAAATATTATGGAAATAAAGGAAGAATCTAACCAAAGGAGAAAAATGGTTCCTTTGAGTGTTGAGAAGTAAAATCACACATCTAGATAAACATTAGTCCCTTATTTCACATACTACAAGGATAAATTACGTATATGAAATTTGTGTTTCCCCAATAATTCAAGGTAGTTATTTCCTTTCCATTGAAATTCCTCAAACACAAATGTCCAAAACTAAATATTCTTCAAGTTTTAACATTAGATGCTTATGGAAGGATCTAGAGGTCTCAAGCATAAAGTCCAAAAGGAAGCTTCAACTTCTACAAGAGATGATCCAAAATATTTGAGGCAATAAGCCTCTGGCATCATCTTCAGCAGAATAGGATGCACTACTGCTAGTGACATCCAAATCTGCAACAGGTTATGTTCTTTTAGGTCATCTCATGAGTACTTCTTGTGGTCATAAAGGTTTGATAGCATGTGTTCTAATGCTGAAGAAATGCTTCATGGCATGAGGCTACCACATTTGCCACTCGAGGTACAAGAATATGTTGAAATGACACTACAACATTTACATCACGCAGTAAACTATTATATCACAATCACTATGAGTGGGTAAGTAGAAGATATTTTTGTTTAGTTTTTATTATGTAAAACAATCTCCCCCCCACATGCGTACAAAATAAAGGTGGTAGAATTTGTAGGGAAGTTCACTTTCATGCAGAACTTTGAACATTTTCCAATTAACTCTTCACAATGCCAAACCTCTAAGACAAAATAATATTCCAATTGGCCCCTCTCCCTTCAGAAGATAAAATCAACACAAACAAATAGTTTTAAGAACCAGTTCCCTTCTATTTTATCAGAAGTTGATTTGACTTATTTTAAATTGTCGTACTCTCCTTTAATTTTAATAGTTTGGGATACAAATTTAAAGTTATAAACTCAAAACACTGAACAATCAATAACAGAAGCTGAGAACTAGCTAAGTGTAAGAAGAATGAATCGTAGAAATGCTAGTGGAGAGAGAACCAAAATGAAAGGAAAAGTTGTCAACTTTATCTTGAAAACCCCACATAATAACTATTTTACACATTTCTTTTTTCTCTCATGAAGTTATGAATTTAATGATACCTCCTATTTCAAATGCATGAATAACAAGGTAGAAAATAAAATAAAGGGGTAGCATACAACTTCTTCCCATCTTGAACACAAGATTATGTTGACCATGTTATGTCCCAAAATCGTAGGTCCGCAATCCTAGAACATGTTGGTTACATCCTCAAGCCAGGGATGTCTTCAGGAGGGTGAAATAGATGTTCATCAACTGTCAGGGGATGATCAAAGGCTTACTTTGAGACTGGGTAAACTCTCCTGCACTTTGAGCTCGACTTAAACCAGAGAGGGTATCCACATGGGTAACCTAAATAGGTTTATACATCAATTAAGGAAAATTTGAATGTAACAAATAGAATTTGTACCCAACTGTACTCTTAATTATATTTCCTGTCACTAGATCAGGCGTAATGGGTTGCAGAAGACCTCTATACAAATGATCACACACCTTGAACAAACACCTATAAATGACGAAGGTTTTAATAGTTTCTATTATTAGTGTTTACATAGTTGCTAGACGCAATAGACATCTTCAAGTTCTTTGATTTTTTAAGTTGGTTCATGAATAATTAAATAGTTTCTACTATTAGTGTTTACATAGTTTCCAGATACAATAGACATGTTCAGGTTCTTTGATGTTTTAACAGCTTTGGTTCACTAAGAATGTTTCCTTGGTTTACATTACTAAACCTTAAACATGTAAAATCTAGTTTTAACGTATAGCTAATTAGAATAAAAAATATCGTCAAATTAGACGAGCTTTATCTTGAACCGGCAAGGATAGGTGCATGTATCATTTGGTGCAACAAAGTCATAACAACAAATAGGAAAGGCAATACACTTCATAAAGTATTAACAAAAGTAGGTTTATAACTATGTGTAATCAGGTTTTTAAGGATCTTTAGTACCTACAATAACATCAAAATATCAACCACAAAGAGATATGTTAGGTAGTTAGTATTCTCAATATCGAAAGAGTAAGAAAATAAACAACATGAATAATCATTCAATCATAATGAAATCAATCCAACAACATATGAATATGCAAACAAAAAGTTTTGCGTCATTATTATCCTTGTCTATGCAATGTGGGCTCTCAGAAATGAGTGTTTGATGTGACAACATAAGAATTCAAAGCAATTGTTGTTTCATGTATTTCTCATGAATGTAGTTTACAAAATAAGAGAATTAGCTCTCTATTTATAAGAATTTTCATGATTCCATGATTGGTGGGACTGATTGCATGTGATTGAAGAGTTAAACTCAGAGTGAGTGGGAGTTGAACTCAATTGATTGTCTTTCAACAGAATAGATTGATATGTTAAGAGGATAGATTGAAGAGTTGACTGATTTGATTGAAGACTTAACTGATGAGGTGGAATAGAAGACTAAATAGATTAAATAGATAACTGATTTGATTGATCAGTCAGGGAGAGTTGATTAAGAATTTAACTGAAACTCATAATTGGAAGGATAAATATGATTAAATAAATAAAATTATTTATTTATTTGCACATTTGAGGATATATAAATAAATAATCATTATTTATTTATTTTAGAGGAATAATTAGTTTAATTATGAGAGGGAAATTGATTTAATTATTACATAGATGTAACAATTAGAAAGAAGTATTAATTAAATAATCATATAATGACATAGGGAGTAATTAAATAATGTTAATTATTCAATTACTTTATAAATGAATAATTGATAAAATATTTGATTAGACATTTAATAATTAAGCAATTAATTAAAATCACTTAATTATGAAATTAAAAAGAAATGATAGTTTTTTATTTAGAATATAGTAAAAAGACAATATACTTAAATAATAAAGATTATTAAATAAATTAAAGAGGAATGTTAGCAAAGTTGTTGCGCTAAAGCAACTAGTCAATTTTAGGTGTCTACATTTTGCCCCTCTTTGATACAATGCATTTTAGACATTGTTCCAAAGAATAATTGATAGAAATCATGCCCAGTATGGCCCAACAAGAATAAGGTGACAGCAAGGGAAATGATGCCCCCCTTGAGATATTGTTTATGCAAGAAAGACATGAATGATCTCTTGAAAGAAGATTTATAGATTAAAATATGCAAGAAAAGAATAATTAGTAAGAAGTAAAGAATGTTGGTAAGTTATGGTGACTGTGTGATGGCTATGAGATGTAATGAATCGTGATATTATTCTATTTTGTGTTTATGTATGCATTTCCTATATGATGACGATGTGTCATGCACTTAGTTTGTTTTTTTATTTTTTTCATATGCACTTTATATGATGTGATGTAGATTAGATGATAGACTGTGGTAAATGAGTTTTATATTTATATGATGGATTGATGCATTATGAAATGTACTATATGTGTGATTTATTATGTATTCAGACTAACATGTTTTTTGGACGCAAGATGTTGATTTTTATTTGGGTCATGATACTTTGTCTTAAAGATTTAAAGATTGAACGAGAGAATTGTTAGTAGTGATAGATAGGAGACAAGAGAGAATGAGAGACAATGAGAATGAATCTTGATTGAAACCTAAATTATTTTAAGCAGCTTTGAATTCCTACTTATTTGAGCAATATCTTTCATCATTGAGCCACTTTTATTATAGAAAAATTGAATATCATTATACCCAGATATTAATGATCTAGGAACGACTATCATTTTGTATTCTAACGGGCACTTTTAATAGACAAGGAATGTGGGCCGATCTATCTAGGTCGGGCGTTAAGAGTCGAGGTATGTGTGGCGTATCACAACTGAATTATCTATTGCAACATGCTTTGCAATTAGACATCGCGCGTGGATGTGAAGGCTCTTACCACAGACACCCAAAACGCTCTTTTAAGACTTCATGGTAAACATCCTATAGATAGAAGACAAAAAGATATGTCTTGAACCATCCTGGCATCTCTAATCAGTTATGAAATCATGGAGATGCATAAGAACAAGACTTGCAAAAATCAAGACACGATAAGACCAACTTGACTCAATAAGTAAGCAGCCATACTGATTATGTGTCTATATTTTTATAGTAGTTTGGACATTGAATTTTGACATTTTTTTGGTGTTGTCTAGTTTAAAGAATCAAGTACCCAGTATAAGATTGCCTCATCTAGTTTCGAGTCTTCCTTCCCTTTTTTAAGACAACGTGAATTTTGACAAAAGACTGTGTTATGTGACTTGGTTGATAGATAAAACAATGTGATCAATTTTGACTAAGGACATGTTGACTAGTTTGACTATTTTGACTTTGTTTCACTGAAGCTTAGACTTTTTGTATGACGTCGTTCAATGTCCATTTTGAAATGCAAAAAATTGGATTGATATAAAAAGGAGATTTATTGTAGAATTTTATTTTTTTTGTCTTTGATAGTTTTTTCAGGACTTTTTGCAAAAAATTTATTGTTTTCTCAAGATTGTTTTCAATGTTTTTAAAATTTTCGAAGGACTTTTGCCAATTTTTAGATTTGTTTCAGGACTTTTTCAATATTTTTGGTATTTTTTCAGGGCTTGATGGATCATGACATTGTAGTACCCCCAGTCAGGACATAATGGGAAATTTATTATGGAATGGCCATGGTGAACTAACTTGGTATTGAATATGAGATGATGGGACAAGGACAATTAACAAATTTCAATCCATGACAGGTTTTATTGTGGAATATGAGGTGAAATGACAAGTGAGACCAAGTTGGAGATATGATAGATGGTAGAGAAATGATCTCTACACATTGCGTTGGATTGCCCAGTTTTCACCATGGTACATGCTCAAGGTGCCATCAAATTTTTCACCATAGGACAAATTTATTTCTCTTCTATTTCTATTTTTGTCTCAACAAAGATGCCTGATTGTCAGGTTTTCGCCAAGGTAACAATTTTTTTATTTTTGCTTTTTTGATTTTTTGATTTTTCTATTTTTGAAATTGGTCTACTCTGAGAGTTGTAAATAATACTTGTGTATGTGCAAGTTGTTGATTGGGTCTGATAGAGGTTGGCCCTATGATGTGGATATAAGATATGCTCCAGATCCATATATTGATGTAATGTTGTAAGGACCCAACCAGTTTGGTTCAAACTTTCCTGGTTTTTCTCTTTCCATTTGATTTTTCTGATTTTCCATTAGCAACAGGTCACCAACTTCAAAATCCTAGGTGGTGACCTTTTTTTATAGCTTCTCTTGAGATGTTGATATGTTACCAAATGTGTTAGTGCATTTTTCTCTTTTCATCGAGCAACTCCAACTCCTGTAGTTGAGATACCTCGTATTCCTCATCTAAAATTGTGTGCTAAAGAGATACACACAATGATGGGAGCTCAACCTTTATTGGAAAGATAGCTTCAGTACCATATACTATTGAGTATGGAGTGGCTCCTATAAGGCAGGATTGAGTTGTAGGTATCAGTCCTACCAGCTTCATTGACCGTATTTTTTAGGATTATTATTATGGTTTTATTCATAGCCTCAGGTTGACCATTACCTTGTGGAAATTAGAGTGAAGAATAGCTATGGTGGATGTGGAATTTTTTTCAAAGTTCATGTAATTATTTATTTTAGAAGGGGGGCCATGATCTGTAATGATGGTATGTGGAACATCATATTAGCTTATGATATAGTTTAAGAGAAACTTGAAAATCTATTTGTTGGTGGTGTATGTCATTGAAATTGCTTCAACCCACTTTGTAAAATACTCAATGGATGTGATTATGTACTTATGACCATTAGAGGATAAGAGATGAATCTTTCCAACTAGGTCGAACCCCCATTACAAAAAGGCCCACGGTCATGTGAGTAGTTGTAGCTCATGAGGTGCATGGATGAGGTTCCCATGAATTTGACACTTTCTGAACTTTCTCACATTTAAGAAAGCATATGTTTGCAATGTAGGCCAATAATACCCAATTCTTAGAAGCTTCTTGGTTAAGGTCAAGCCACTAGAATGAGCACCGCAAATGCCCTTGTGTACTTCTAATATCGTTGCTTGTAATTCTTCTGAGTTGATACATCTGACGAGTGTTCCATCCAGACAACGTTGATAAAGTGTATTGGAAATTATAGTATAACGAGAGGCTTGTCTTATCACAGACTTCTTTTGGTTACGGGACAAATCAAGGGGGGTAGTTTGGCTAGTTAAGTAAGTGTATATATCTTGATACTAGGGAGAATTGGGACCAACAATTGCACACACAACCTCAGACTTGGGGACTTCAAAGGCAGGGACCATGAGCCATTCAACCATGAACTGACAATGTGTCAGTTTTGGTGGCATGTTGAGCAAATATCATACAGTAGCCATGACATTTGTTGCTTTTTTCTTGATTCTCAAATTTTTCTCAAATTATATCACTTTAAAATGTTGCTTGATGTCTTTTTCCATGGCTTAATGAGGAATCAATTTGTCATCCTTAGTGTCATAAATGTTATTGACTTGGTTGATAATTAGTCGAGAATCATTGTACACTTGTAGTTGTTGGATCTTCCACTGAATAGTTGTTTTGAGACCTATGATCAGTGCTTCATACTCGGCTATATTGTTGGTGCAGTAAAAACTTAGCCTATATGACCTTGGAATGGAGTCTCCTTGAGGAGTGATAAGTACTATGTCAACACTTGATCCCTTTTGTGTGTGAGATTCGTCAAAGTATAATTTCCACTATTTCTACTCCTCAAGGGAAACTATGCTTCATATGGAAACTCTGTCAATATTGGATGACTAGAAGGTAAGGGCGTATCTTCCAGTTGGTTGACAATAGCTTGACCTTTTATTGCTTTTTTCCATATAATCAATGTCGAACTCACTGAGAGTCATGACCCATTTGGTGAGTTGCCCTATTAATGTGGCTTTTCTCAGTAGGTATTGCAATGGATCAATCTTAGCTATTAGGATCATCTTGTGACTGACTTAACATGTAATGTCTGAGTTTTTGGCAAGCAAAAACTACTTCCAAACATGATCTTTTGATTGTTTTATAGTTTAGTTCATAAGCCACAAGTGTTTGACTGACATAGTAGATGGCTCTTTCATTTCCTTTTGAGTTTGTATGTGCTAATAATACCCCCAGTGAGTTCTCTATAGCCAAGATGTACAATAGTAGGGGATGATCTAGAATGGGTATCATAACACTAGTGCTGAAATAAGACAGTCCTTCAATATTTGAAAATAATTTTGATAATCTTTGGTCCATTCGAATTTTATGTCTTTGTGCACTAAGTACTGGAATATATGGAACTTGTCATCCAATTGTGAAATGAACCGTCTTACTAATTGGAGTCTTCCCTGTAGACTCCTGAGGTGCTTTAGAGTTGTTGGTGGAGGCATATTGATAATGGCTTGAACTTTTCAGGAGCAATCTCTATTCCTTTGTGGTAGACAATGAATCCCAACAAATTTCCTGACGTGACTCCAAAGACACATTTCTTTGGGTTTAACCTTACCTTGTATTCCTAGAGTATGTCAAAGACTGGCCCTAATAATGATAAATGTGGATTCCTCTCGAGGGATTTTGCCAATATGTCATCAACATAGTCTTCCATTGTGATGTGCATCATGTCATGAAAAATAGTCGTCATTGCTCCCTAATATGTAGAACCGACATTTTTTAAAATGAAGGGTATGACACCAATAATAAGTGCCCCATGCACAAGTGAAAGTAATTTTGTGTTGGTCTTTTGGTGTAATTTTGATCTGATTATATCCAGAGAAACCATCCATGAGCGACAACATCTTATACCCAAAGGTGAGGTCAAAAATCTTATCAATGTTTGCCAAGGGAAAATCATCTTTTGAACATGCCAAATTCAGATCCCTAAAGTCAATGCAAATTCTTATGGCTCCATAGGATTTCAACACAGGTACCAGATTGTAGATCAAATCGGCATAGTCAATAGGCCTTACAAAGCTTGCATCCAGTAGTTTCTTCAATTTTTCTTTGACCAACAATGCAATTTTAGGATGCATTTTGTAGAGTTTCTATTTGTATGGCTTTTCCCTCAGCTCCATTGGTAGATTGTGTAGCACTAGTTCAAGATCTAATCCAAGCGTGTCACAGTATGACCAAGCAAAGTTGATTTGACTGTCCTTAAAGAATTGGATGAACTATTTTCTTTCCTCCTGTGTGATGTTTTCAAGGATGGATAAATCCCCAATGGAGATGTCCAACCTTGAAACAAGAGTCAACACGGTGGAAATAATAAAGAACAACAAGCTTTGAACCAAAACAGTAGCTTTATTCATTAGAATTTATTCATACATGTCGGGTTGTAAGGCCTTCCTAGTTACGGCCAAATACAAAGAAACTCAACTCAGAAATACACTCTGATCTGGTACATCTTAGAACTATCATCCCCAAGGATGCTACTATCTCCTCTAAGAAATTTCCATATACCTCTACACATTACATTTATATACAGCCACCAACAGGTAGGCCTAACAAACAATTACATATCCCAAGACAAATGTATTAGATCAAGTCAGCCTAATCCCTAATTAAATACCACATTTAATTATTTCACAAGGATCGATCCAATACCCAAGTTGACCACACATAGATCCTTCTAGAAAATCACACCATTCAGCTCCAACGGTCGGAAACAATGATCACAACCTCCAACTATCAACCAATAAACTCCCAAAACCAGTGTCATGAAGAACAACAACAAATCAAAAAAGAATCAAAAGGATCTCTCAAACCATGCCACCTCGAGAAGCATGGTCATAGAATTCGACTCTACAAATTGCAATGAACAAACCCTTATCATCGCTCCTTCCAAAAACCTCCATGGCTCAACCGATCACAGAATCTCATAAAACTTCTTGGAACAGAAACTTCTTCTTAAACCCAGTCACGAAATCCACCATAACTCAATTGTGATAACTCCAAACAATTTGTGATCATAGGAAAAGCTTCTCAATGACCCAATGAACACCATATCATGACTACACCCACAGAAGATCAACAAAACTCCATTGTGACAACAATCACCCAACCGGTGACCAAAATAAAAAACAAACGCAAAAGTGGTAACAAAGATCCACCAGTTAAAAAAATGTTTTGGATGATGCAAGATTACCAATGACCCAAGATGCTCCTACATCAGACACCTAGGGTACAAAAATATTTTCCATGAGAACAGCTCATGAAAATATGAAAGAACAAGGGACATTAATCTCATACTTATTCTTCCTGCACAAATCCTCTACATCTGCAACCTAGACTGCCTTCCTCCTGTCATCAATCAAGTTTAGTAAATGACTCAGATCCAATGCACCATCAGATCCAACCTTAGGCTCACTCATTAGTTCTTCTCTCAGCTCATACCTTCTGCAAAGACTCAGATTCTTCACATCCTTCTCCTTATCCATCAAAGAAGCAATCTACACCACTTACCATCCTTCCTAATGGTAATTATGATCTATATATGGTCATGAACAACCTCCCTGTCATACTGCCTAGGTCTACCAAGTAAAACATGACATGCACTCATAACGACTATGTCACATAATATTGCATCTGTATAAGAGCTAATGCAAAAATTCACCTTGCACTCTTCCCTTACCTCCACCGCATGATCACCATGCAACCAACCAATCCTATAAGGACTAGGATGCCTAAGTCTTCTCAAATGAAGCTTTTGTACCATCTCCTCGAAAACTAAGTTATCAATGCTACACACTATCCACTATCGCCTAATAACACTTACCCCTAACCTTGCATCTGGTCCTGAATAAACTCTTCTATTGACAAGGTTCTACCTCCTTATTCACCTTCAATCTTCAGAGTATAAGAACTTTCCCATTTTCAAGAGTGTTGTCAAATTCACCAGGAGATGGTCCACTTTCTTCACTCACACAAGAAACTCTCTTGTCTTCCTTACACTGAAAAGCCTTGTGTCCTTTCAAGCCACACTTAAAGAAAGTACCCTCAAAGTCTTTACCACCATTACCCTCCTTAGGTGCAATTTTTTTAGCTTCTACCTCAGCCTCTTTCTTTCCCTTATCACCACCAGCAGCTTGCTTCTCCCTTCCTCTAGAGTTATTTTTTAGTTACCTATTCAACTTATCTTTTTCCTTCAAGTCATACTGATAATCCTCCTCAATTGATCCAATCTTCACCATAATCATCTCATCCTGAATATTAAACTTCAAACCATTCACATACCTATCCACCTTCTCTTTGGAAAGTTCTCTGTGACCAGACCTAATGGTTACCTTGTAAAATTCTTCAGTATAATCCTTCACTTAGATCCTTCTACTTTAGGATCCGCAACCTTGTGAATAACTCCAATTCATAGTCTTCGGGTATGAATTTAGCTTTCAACTTTGCAACCATCAGCCTCCACCGAGTGATCTTCATTTCACCTTATTCCTCTCTATCCTTCTACAATTATTTCCACCACAAAGAAGCATGTCCTTTCAACTTTGTCTACGCCAATCTTACTCTCCAAGGGTCTTGGATATCTTCTAACTCAAAGTAATCTTCCAACTCACCTATCCAATCAATTAGGTCTTTTGGATTCAATGTACCTATAAAGTTAGACACTTCCAACCTATAACTAGCACCAAGTCTTTCAATAGGTCTCACTAATCGGTCAAATCCATCACTCCCAATAGATCTAGCAACATCTGCAACCCCAAATCCCTCCACAGCTTCCTTGAATCCATCATTAGATCCAGGATTCCTGCGCAAACAAGAAACAACAGTCCTGATCCTTTCCATGACCTCATTCATTAAAGCAGTCATCTCATTCCTAATCTCATCTTGAAGATCTTCCTTCATCTTATCCATCAACCTAGGGTTCATTCTCGGTGGCATCCTTCCAAATCTTAGGTGTAACTGTCTCAAATCAGCGATGTGATTCACCAAAGATGATATCCTAACTCTTGCAAAACCCTAATTCTTAAGAACAATTCAAGCACAAGGCTGATCCCACAAAACTATGTCCCACTTTTTGGCCAACTTTGTCACTGAAATGAACATTCTGAAAAAAAACATCACTTTCGGACATCTATTGTCATAAAACCATTAAGAATTTGAAGATGATGTAAACTAGTGACTTTTAGAATTTTGTTTCTAGTTTATAAATATATTTTTTTAAAAAAAATTGGAATTTATTTGATTCCATTGGTCCTTCTCCTTCAAAAATTATTTTTGTGAAAAATTAGGATTTTTCAGGAGTGACACTCACTTTGATCAACATAACTTTTTTTATAAAACTGATAAGAATGTAATTATTTTGAATTTAGGTTTGTAACACAAATATCTAGAGAATCCATTTGGTTTCATTCAATTTGGTTTAATATTTAATAGTTTATTGAGTTATGAAGTGACAATAATTATAATTTGGACATAGGTTCACTTGGATTGCTGTAACTCTATCTCTATATATCAAAATTCATTTATTCTTTTTTTGATAGAAAGGTAACATAAATACCTATTTTCTAGATATTTTTCATAATTTTTTTCCATAATTTACTATTTTTCCAGAAGCGTCGAACAGAGAAGTCGCTAAATGGTTAGAAAACCTATGTTTAGTAAAACTTAAAAAGAAAAGTCTTAATAAACCTAATATATATAACTCATAATCATTGGAAAGCTTTCTCAGACTACTATCATCCTATATTTGGGTTTTTCAAATGAATTTATTTGATCCCTTAAATATTTAATGTCAAAGTGATTTTTTGTCAGCATTTTGATGGGATTAAAGGAGACTCGATTGTAGGACTGAGTGATGAGTAGAGGGATTATACCAATGAGATTTTGATCCAAGAGGCTTTTATCTAGCCATTTTGAATTTACTCCTTCAAATGGGACCTCTCAAGGCTTAAATCATCATATTTTCTTAAAAATGAGCAATTTCAACAAAAATCAGGATGTTCAAAAAAGTGGGACACACTATTGTGGGACCACCCACAACAAAGATTTGTCTTCCCAACCTCCTTGAGCAAATCCTTCGATAATGTGAGTCAGATCTGATCTTTGCCACCTCACAACAATGCCATATGAATGCCACAAGTCTAGAACTTCAGATCGAAACTACCACAAGATCCAAACCTTTTCTTTGATATCACTTGATGCAGTCAAGGACGGAGAAATCCCCAATGGATATGTCCATCCTTGCACCAGGAGTCAACACAATAGAAATAAAAAAGAAAAATAAGCTTTGAACCTAAACAAAAGTTGTATTCATCAGAATTGCTTCATACATGTTGGGTTGTAAGGCCTTCCTAGTTACGGAAAAATACAAAGAAACTCAATTTAGAACTACATTCTAATCTGCTACATCTCAGAACTATCACCCTCTAGGACACTACTAGCTCCTCTAAGATCTCTCCAGATACCTCTAGACATCACAACACGTTACATTTATACACAGGCACCAACAGGTAGGCCTAACAAACAATTACATATCCCAAGACAAATGTATTAGATCAGGTCAACCTAATCCCTAATTAAATACCACATTAAATTATTTCACAAGGATCGATCCAACACCCAAGTCGGCCACACATAGATCCTTTTAGAAAATCACGGCATTCAGCTCCAACAGTCAAAAACACCGATCGCAACCTCCAACAATCAACTGGTAAACTCCCAGAACCAGTGTCATGAAGAACAGAAACAAATTGAAAGAGAGTAAACAAGATCTCTCAAACCATGCCACCTTGAGAAATGCGATCATAGAATTCAACTCTACAAACTGCAATGAACAAACCCTTTTTCATCTCTCCTGCCAAAAACCTCCACTGCTCGACCGATCACAAAATCTCAAAAAAATGCCTAGAACCATAAACTTCTTCTAAACGAGTTGTGATCATACAAAAAGCTTCCCAATGACCCCGTGAACACCATATCACAACCGCACCCACAAAAGATCAACAAAATTCTACCGAGACAACAATCACCCAATCGGTGACCAAGAACATAAAATAAACACAAAACTGGTAACAAAGATCCACCAGTTAAACAAATGTTTTGGATGGTGCAAGATTACCAAGGACCCAAGATTCTCCTCCATCACGATGTTAATGACTCTGCCAAGTGGATTACTCTTTATGTTTATTTAGTGCCAATGTTGATTTTCATTGTTTTCTCCACCAATAGTGGTGAATGTTACTCAGTAATGTGGAGTATATCAATCTCTCCATCCTCGAGTGCCTCAGAGAGGTTTTCACCCTTGGAATATCAGAGATACTATATGTCAGTTCGTGAGATATGGACTGATGCCCATTATGAGTTGTAATTAGAGATTAATGTATGGTAGTGATCCTTTGTTTGGGTTGAAGCTCATATTATATTTGAGCAGTGACCTCTAGGCAGTGTGCCTAAATGCATTTACATTCCTTTGGAATACTCCTAACAAGCTATAGTGCCTTTAACAGGGTACATTCATCTTGTGGATTTGATCTTCACCGTGGTTTTTCCCTTAACCGGGTTTCCACGTTAAAAATCTTGGTGTTATGTGTTGTGATCTTGCATTTATGTTTATCATTCAGATCTGAGATTAAGTTCATAAGTTGGTTAATGATTTGAAGGTTTAGGACACAACTGATTCATCCCCCCTTAGTTGTGTGTGCTGCCTTAATTCTAATACCAATATCAAAAGAGAAATCAAATAAACAACATGCATAATCATTCAATCATAATGAAATCAATCTAAAAACACATGAATATGTAAACCAAAATCCCTTTGTCGTTGTTCTCCTTCTCTATGCATTGTGGGCTCTCATAAATCAGTGATCGATGTGCCAGCATAAGAATTCAAAGCAATTGTGGTTTCATGTATTTCTCATGAATGTGGTTTACAAAATAAGAGAATTGGTTCTCTAGTTACAATAATTTTGAGGGTTCCAACTAAGATTCCATGATTGGTGTGACTGATTGCATATGATTGAAAAGTTAAACTCAGAGTGAGTGGGAGTTGAACTCAATTGATTGTTTGTCAACAAGATAGATTGATATGTTAAGAGGATAGATTGAAGAGTTGACTGATTTGATTGAATACTTAACTGATGATGTGGAATAGAAGACTAGATAGATTAAATAGATAACAAGTTTGATTGATTAGTCAGGGAGAGTTGATTGAGAAGTTAACTGAAACTCAGAATTGGAAGGATAAATATGATTAAATAAATAAAATAATCTATTTATTTTGCACATGTGGGGATATATAAATAAATAATTACTTATTTATTTATTTTAAGAGGAATAATTAATTTAATTAAATAAATATTATTTATTTAATTATGAGAGGGAAATTGATTTAATTATTACATATATGTAATAATAAGAAGGAAGTATTAATTAAATAATATAATTATTTAATTAAATATATGACATAGGAAATAATTAAATAAGTTTAATTATTTTATAAATGAATAATTGATGAAATATTTGATTAGATGTTTAATAATTAAGCAACTAATTAAAATCACTTAATTATGAAATTTAAGAGAAATGATGAATTTTGATTTAGAATATAGTAGAAAGAAAATTTATTTTAAAAATGAAGATTATTAAATAAATTAAATAGCATTGTTAGCAAATTCATTGTGTTAAAGCAACTCATCATTTTTAGGTGTCTACATTACGTCAAAAACAAAAGATTACATTACATTCTATAACAATAAACATGCTTAAAAATTCATAAACAAAATTTTAACAACCCATATGAATTGACAGATGGTAAATTACAAAATTTTTGCAATACATTAGGTGTTGTCACACACATAATCACACCCTTAGTACAATTTTGTCAACAATAGAGCAAGGGAATACCTAATCGCAATTACAATATTCCTCTGAATTGTTGCAAATAACCATTGAGACATTCATTTTTGAAGATGTACAAAATAGAACCCATCCCTATTAAAAAGTGTATACCTTCATTCAACACTCAACGCCCAACACACAACACTCAACATTCATTATTGAAGATGCACATAATCTTTTTTTTTCTATTCTAAAGCATGTCCCTTCATTCACAGTTATAACATCTGTTGGAATAGTCCCAAAGGATAACTGAGAGGGGGGGGTGAATCAGTTATCAGCTACTTTAATTCTTTTCTTTACTTAGATATCAATTAACATAAAGCAAATACACATTCAGATAACACAATAGAGAACACAACAATTTTGGTTACAGGGAAACCAAATAGGTAAAAAACCCCGGTGGGAATTCGCACCACAAAGAACTATACTTGAGTATAATTATCCCTATTAGGAGATTTTGCAACCCTGTTAGGAGTTGTTCTTTACAATGCAATAAGTATAGAGACCCAGTTAAAGGTTAGACCCTGTTAGGATTCTTTTACAAGTAACCCTGTTAGGGGTGAGGACTCACTGTCCAAAAGCTCACTGCTAAAATGACGAAGGCTGCAACCTTCAGTAGAATAGATATACACTATATCTAATAGATGAACTGTTTGAGTAAACCTGTTGTCTTGATCAGTTCTAGTGTATTGTATACTTCCACTTCTTCCCATAAATCTTTTCTTGATGAATGAAATGTCTCTACTGTCCCAAAACAACGGACATTCTGTTCTGTACTTTTTTTGTCTTTATTCTTATCATTCACACTTGGCGTTCATCAAATGAATTACTATAAGTATCTTCTCCAAAGGATGTGATCTTCATCGGCTCTAGGAGTCTCTTCAATACTTCTTTTGTTGGCCACATCAACCACGCAACCTAATTAGAAACACGCAACTCAAACTGAATAGTTGCGACACTTCACAAAGTCAGCTCCACCAAATTAACTCCAACTTCATGATTCTAATAGAACATGTTTGGCACCTTTAGATAATTATCTTTAACTCATAACTAAATATGAATACAAACACGCATATCCCAAAGATAGGCGCAACTCAAGAAATAATGTAATTACGTCGGCTCTTCACAGATAGTCTTCAGTCTCTGTAATTGTCATAACTGATTAACATAACTTAACTGAAACTTCATATCTAATTCGGTGTGAATGCTCATAGCATCTAGAACATGTATACACCATGGAAATAAACATGCATAGCTCCAGAACATCTGTACTAATAATTGCATATAGAACACTGTTGTATATTATATATTGTCATCAATGACAAACATACAATCAATTATTTGCACAGAAGCAAATCTCCAACAATCTCCCCCTTTGACATTGATGGCAACATATGATGTTATCAACTCAAAGTGTCTTCCTTTTTTACAATCTTCTCAATATCCTCATTAAAAGTCCCTCTTCACTACTGCTGCTCTGTATACTCCCCCAGATTATATGCTCCCCCTTACTAATACTCCCCCTTTGACATCAATGACAAAGGGTCTTAAACACCATTAAGCACAGGTACTACTCCAGAAGTAGAGTATTCAACCATTCATCAGTCACCAAGGAATGATGTTCTCACTGCAAATTCTAATCAGACTCGGGAAAGGGAATTACTCCCAACTTCTCCCTGAGATACTCAAAAGTGTCTTTTGATAATGGCTTTGTAAAAATATCTGCTAATTGTTCTTTAGTTCTCACATAATCCAACTTTACTTCTTTGTCTGTAACTTTTTCTCTTAGAAAATGGTATTTGATCTCAATGTGTTTTGTCTTTGCATGCGTCACAGGGTTCTTTAACATATTGATAGTGCTAGTGTTGTCACGGTGAATAACAATAGGATAATCAATCTGAATACCAAAGTCTTTAATCATCTGTTTGATCCAAACCATTGTTGAACAATTCAATGCTGTTGCAACATACTCAGCTTCTATTGTTGACTGAGAGATACAATTTTTCTTTTTACTTGTCCAAGTGACCAATCTGTCTCCAAGAAATACTGCTCCTCCTGATGTACTCTTTCTTTCATCAACACAACCTGCCCAATCTGCATCTATATACACATAAAGTTGTATATTTTCTGAGTTAGGATATCATAAACCTTAGTCTATAGTCCCTTTTAAGTATCTAAATATTCTTTTTATTGCCATTAGGTGATTTTGCTTAGGTTCAGCTGCAAATCTTCCAACAATGCCAACTACATTGGAAATGTCAGCTCTATATTGAGTAAGATATATGAGTTTTCCAATCATAGACTTGTATAGGGTCTTATCTACTGCTGTGGAATTATCATCTTTAGAAAGCTTGCATCCTGTTATCATGGGGGTGCTTACTGGTTTGCAATCTTCCATTTTGAATGTCTTCAATATCTCTTTCGCATACTTAGACTGATTTATGAATATGCCTTTGTCTTTTTGTTTTACATTCAATCCAATAAAATACTTGATTGGTCCAATCATGCTCATTTCAAACTCACTTTTCATCTCCTTGGCGAATTCTGCACTTAGTTTGTCATTACCTCCAAAGATAATGTCATCAACAAAAATAGCAACTAGTAGTAATCCTTCATCTGTCT
>MU227363.1:1517589-1541706 GCA_018584345.1 Thuja plicata
ACATTCAGATAACACAATAGAGAACACAACAATTTTGGTTACAGGGAAACCAAATAGGTAAAAACCCTGGTGGGAATTAGCACCCACAAAGAACTGTACTTGAGTATAATTATCCCTGTTAGGAGATTTTGCAACCTTGTTAGGAGTTTTTCTTTACCATGCAATAAGTACAGAGACCTGGTTAAAGGTCAGACCCTGTTAGGAGTCTTTTACAAGTAACCCTGTTAGGGGTGAGGACTCACTGTCCAAAAGCTCACTGCTAAAATGACGAAGGCTGCAACCTTCAGTAGAATAGATATACACTATATCTGATAGATGAACTATTTGAGTAAACCTACTGTCTTGATCAGTTCCAATGTATTGTATACTTCTACTTCTTCTTCACATAGATCTTTTCTTGATGAATGAAATGTCTCTACTGTCCCAAAATAACGGACATTCTATTCTATACTTTTTCTGTCTTTATTCTTATCATTCACACTTGGCATTCATCAAATGAATTACTATAAGTATCTGCTCCGAAGTATGTGATCTTCATCGGCTCTAGGATTCCCTTCAATGCTTCTTTTGTTGGCCACATCAACCACACAACCTAATTAGAAACACGCAACTCAAATTGAATAGACGCGACGCTTCACAAAGTCGGCTCCACCAAATTAACTCCAACTTCACGATTCTGATAGAACATGTTTGGCGCCTTTAGATAATTATCTTTAACTCATAACTAAACATGAATACAAACACGCATATCCTAAAGATATGCGCAACTCAATAAATAATGTAATTACATTGGCTCTTCATAGATAGTCTTCAGTCTTTGTAACCATCATAACCGATTAACATAACTTAACTGAAACTTCATATCTGACTCAGCGTGAATGCTCATAGCATCTAGAACATGTATACACCATGGAAATGAACATGCATAGCTCCAGAACATATGTACTGATAATTGTATATAGAACATTGTTGTATATTATATGTTGTCATCAATGACAAACATACAATCAATTATTTGCACAGAAGCAAATCTCCAACAACATCAACATTTGATGCTCTAGAATAACCTATAGATTTAACTAGATTGAAGAACCAATTAGTTTTTATAGATTCTTCAATGTATTTTTTCTAGCTTTAATGGGAGCTTTGAGACGATGGAAAGCACGAATTTTGAGAAGAAACCCACATGTTCCTTGTTCACTACCACCATATCTTTGACATTTTTGTTGCAAAATGAGGGGAAATTGTTGGAAATGTTGAAATCCATGCAAGCACTAATGATATTCTTGTGTCTAGACTTGCAAATGCTTTCTTCGTTGATGGTTGCTTTGGATTTGGCAATTAGATTATTCCAAGCTTATAAGGACAAAAAATGACACAAGATTCTTTGCTTATCTTTAATCAAGCATGCTTGTGTAAGAAATTGGCTCCTACCAAAATGCTCTAATACACATTTAAATCTTTGATCCAAACATAGGTGGATCAACTATATCTAACTCAAGATTTAATATCAATTTGAGAGGCTTCGAATTGATTGATTTCAGGTTCCTCTTGTAGATTCTACAAAGGCTCAAAGGTATGAATTTTAATAGTTCTTAATTGAGATATATTATACAAAACTAAATCTACAAATTCATTGTGGTAAAAAATTGCCATGAATAAGTTGTATAAATCACTTATTAAACTTCCCAAAAGGATTTTTTGAGATTTATTACCCAGATACTGAGATCTAATTTCACCTATAACTTTGTTGACTGATAAGTCTATGCTTTTTTTTCTATAACATTACTATAGATGTGCGGCACTACAAAATAGACCTCAAAAATTGATTCCCTTTGTTATTATTCATAATTTTCTAGTATTTAAAACCAACATAAAAATAAAAAATCCAAAATAATTTGGAAAAATACATCATTTGGTTTCCTCTAATATAAGATTTACTGTGTTTTATTGAGGGAATTCATAGTTTAAATGAATATCCTTCCTTTTTTGATGTGTTGATTGTATCATTTACAAATAAATTATTTGTGGATGTTATTGCTCCTATGTTGGGAATCTGAAACAAGGGTAGTTATTGGAATAGTATTTCATAGATACCAATAAAAATCATCGATTGAAAATTGCATACCTTGTTCCAAAGCTCCCATTTTTGCACAGGCGGGGAGGATGCTGGCAATGTTTGTGGAATCTAGATTTACTCTTGACAATTTCATTTTCTTGAATGATTTTAAAGCCTTTAAAATCAAATCATCTATTTTGTGTATATCATGCAATCATTACAGTCCACGACACCACACTTCTTTCAAGAATTTTGTCAAACAACTCATGTGCGTTGTTTATGCTGCCACATTTTGAATACATGTCTGCTACAGTACTTACAACTGTAACATCTAATAAAAATCCCCTTACCTCTATACTCTAATGGATGTCTATGCACTGGTCCAAAACTCAATTTCAATACAGGCAGAGAGAATGTTGGCAAAGGTTAGGAGTCTGCCTTTACACACTTGAATATTGCATTTTCTTGAAAGTATGTAAAGCCTATTTAAACAAAAACAAATCAATTTTGTGCACTTCCTGCATTGATTGCATTCCATGTGAACACATTTCTTTGAGGTATTTTTTCAAAAAATTCACATGACTTGTCTAAAATTTCACATTTTGTATACATGTGTGCCAATGCAGTTGCAACTAGAACATCTGATTAAAATACTCTATAATTTATCATTTGATGGATGTCCATACCCTATCTAAAAGCTCTTATTTTAGCAGAAGTTGGGATTACTTTGGCAAGTGTGAAATAATCAGGTCAAATACTTGTTTATTATGTATGGTGAAAACATTTGAGTATGTTTTGGATGTGCATGTCTTTTGTACACTGTAAAAATAGTATGTCATGAGATGACATCTCGTTTGTTCATACAGTCAAACACTTTCATGAGTATCAACAAAACTTCTTCTTTTGAAATGTAAATAAGTCTTTTAGGAAAAGTTGTTTGCGTAGAAAATTCTAATTGCCTATCAGTGAGAAAGGGTGTTCTTGGGAGCACAGGTTTGTAATAATTGAATATGTGTAGTCTTCAGTGTATTATCCTTATGCTTTCTCTTCAAATAGTATCCACTGAGAAGTTTAATATTTCAGTATACAAGTCATACTATTGCATTAAATGACCTCTTATTACTATTCTTATGGATCCACATGAGAGATAATACTCACAAAGCATACAATTCAATCCCATAAATAAGGATCAACACAAAATAGCCAAAAACTCCTACTGCAAGGACTAATTGAACTAAATATGTTTACCAAGAGGACAAATCCCATCGTGATAAGATTTTTCAGTTTGAGAAAATAGGGAATGGAACTGAAAACAAAAACTGAACCAAGTCCTTCAAAAATCTGGAGTAGGATAGAGAACAGAGCTTCTTAAGGTTCTGCTTTGTTCTATCTGTCTGCTATCAGTATGCTGGTGTTAGGTTTGCTGGCTTTTTGTATAGGCTGTCAGCTTCTCTTTTATAGTATTTTTACTATGTCTCCTTATTGTTTCTATGTGGGATGTATTGAACATCTGTAGCTCTCTTTTGTAAATCTTTTCGGTCCTCTAAACCTGCTTTTCTCCTAATCAAAACATAGATTCTTAAGGAAAATTTGACTCCAGAAGAGCTCCCAAGAAATGAACATATAAGCTTTAGAGTTCAATAATTGTAATCATGAATTTTCTTACAACTAATAATTGTTATCAATTTTTTCTCAGACTCAATTTTGCATGCCATCGTGCTTTCAAAACAATCAGTAACTGATGAGTTAGAGACATTTGGCGTAAATGTGACTCCGAAGAGGGTTTGAGCCCAGCATGCCAACAAGAGTGCATAGGCTATGGTGGTTTGGTGACATGTGAGCAGGGCAAGGGATGCTCGGTTTGGTTTATCCCACATCGATCATGTCTTGGGATTACTTGTTGTTTGTATTCATCGATGAGCACATATGAACTGTCAAAATGGAAGGCGCCTTTTGGAAGGAGTCTTGCACACAATGGTGGACAGTTCAGTGGCAACCTGTAATATTTTGTGGGCCCGAGGTGACTGAGTAGTTGTCATGCCTTGCATGCCCGTCCCTACATTTTGTTGGCAAAATTTTGGGTCTCCCTTTTTTCTTTTGCCTTGTTTCTTTTCCTTTTGTTTTCCTCCAGCCTTTTCCTCCATGGGGTCAGTGTTTTCTTTTCCTCTTGGTTTCTCTTCCTCCAGGACCCGGTCCCGAAGTGTTTTTGTCTTCTTTGTTCCAACCAGATTCTGGACTCTAGGATTCTCTGTCACCATTTCCTCTTTTATTAGAGAGTGTGGTTGCATGGGATCCCCGGGCCTGGAGTCCGAATGTTTGCCTTTCTCAAGATTTACAGAAGGAAAGCGGGATGTTTTTACCCTAAGGGTATAAATAGAGTTTCACCAGTCATTGTTACATTTACCATGAAATAATTACCCTAGAGCTATTCAAAGTGATTAAGGCGATTTTAGCAGCAGCTAAGTGCAATTTATTCCAAAGCTTGAGCAGTGCTTAATAGTGACTGAAAGTGGTGTGTTCGTGGTGATTTGAAGCTGATCAGTTGCAGAGCGCCTCCCGTGCTTGTCCTCCTTCATCCCTCATTTCCAAGGTAGGCCCTTCTGGTTCTCCGTCTTTGCTTGTTGGTTTCATTTTTTATTTTACTTTCCTTGTTTTTATTTTTGTCTCTGTTTCCCGTTCTGTTCTTTGTCGCCTCCCATTAGTGGGATGGCTTTGCCAGAAGGTTGTTCTCCCTCTGTGCAATTGTAAAATATTGTAATGCTTGTATATTTTCTGTAAATATTGTAAATTGTCTATAAGTTGGTGTAATTAGTTTGTTTCTATGTTTGTTTGCAAATTGTTCTTCGGCCTTCTGTGCATAGGTGTTTGCGGCCTGTGTTTACATGTGAACCCTGTACATTCCTATATATTCCCTTCCCGTCTGGTGGCGAGCTCACTGTGCCCTTCCGCGTTTATCCAAATTATCGAGCTCTCCCTTCTAGTGTCTGCAAATTTGAACTCGGCACCTCGCCTGGTCAAGTTTATAGGTTTTCTCTCTCCTCCGTCATCTCCACTTTAATGACGGGTTTAATTCTCCCACATGTGAGCATTCAAAACCAGCCCAAGTGGCATTCATTCCCTCGTGTGTTCAGACAGTTGTCGCCATTAATGTCATTACTCCCTTTATTGCATGAAAACGTGATGCCTAATGTCAGCCTAGTACGGCTAATTACTGGTCATGTCAATAACGGTCAGTTTTCCAGACTCCGGGTCCCAATTTCTCCTTTGACCTTCACTTCATTCATTGCATGAGCCAAAATCTCTGAAACCCCCGGGCATAGATCAAACCCCCAAGTAATTCATTTTGTTTAATATATATTTTCGAGGTTTGATGCAAACTAACACCTTTTCAGGACAGATGTGAGGCAGTGATGAAATCTCCAAAATCCAAAAATCTATCTTATTTTATCTATATTGACAGTTGTCCGATCTTGCAGGTTGCCAAAGTTTGCAAATCAATCATGTCTGAAGCATCTTCTCCACCTAGGAGTCTGGAACTCCCTACCACTTCAACCAGGGCAGCTATGAGGACAAAGGTCAAGAAGGCCTTAGAGAAGCTTCCACTAACAATGAAATATCTTAAGGAAGAAGCTATCCTAGGATCTAAGGTAGATTCCAAATTGCAATTGATCATCGACACAAGTGTCGGAGCATGGGCCAAACTGCAGGCCTTGGTAAAAATAATGTTCATCCAATGCAAGGCCGTAGATCTAATGGAACTTAAAGTGGCCGCCTTCGAAATCCTTAAAGCTGCCTGCTTCCTCTACTCAGTGCAAGCTCTGGAGCTTATTCTCACATTGGCAGAACACTACAACACATATGTCTGGGCTATCATGCTTGTCGCTCCTCTTCCATTGGGTTACCCAATGCCCTTGGTGTCTCTGGATGCCGCAACATTTGCTTTGGGGCTAGGGATCCCCCAGTTCGCCAACGCTGCTATTATCACTCGGGCCCTGGCATTAAGCAAATTTGAGAAGCTCGTGCACATTGCTCAGCAATACCTCAACTCCAACTGGCTCAAGACCCCGAGAAAATATTACAGAAAGATGAAGTTGGAGATCCCCCAAACAGAGTTTAAAGAAAGCATATAAATGGGGATCATCGCCTTATGCAGGGTCTTTGGAGAATCCCATGCCCGGGAATTTTTGGCATGGATGTATTACTTTTTGTTCGGCATCACCTCCGCCGGACAAACTTTTGATTGGGCAGCTATCATTGCCAATCATGTAGATGCCCAGCTTGTCCGGGTCACCCAGACCTCCAAATTTTACATGACTTCATACGTTTTGTGGGCACTGGCACAACAACTACCCATAATTAGGGGTTTACTCACTATCAGCATCCTTGGGACCGGCCTGGGCCAGAATGCTCCGTGGGACTATTTTCCACAAATACAAAGGGAGGCCAATTTCCCCAGTTTTTGTAGAGTAAACGACACCTTTTTTTACTATAATATTCTTAAACCCACTCGGGGTGTCGGTTACCAGATTTCAAAAGAAGCAATGACTCTGATTAGTTCCTATGGTCACTACTACATCCAGTTTCAACAACACTCCTACATTCAGGTGACCATCTTCTCTAGGAAATCCTACCTATTGCCCAAGCATTGTGGGGATAGGATCATTATTTTGGAATATTGCAGACAGATCCTGGAGCTTCATTCATTCTTTGCATTGAAGAAGGTCACCAACATCTCTTTCCCGATCACCTGCGAGAACTACACTTGCAGCCTTGCAGCAGTGAAGGAAGCCAATGGCGAATTAAAATGTCTAGGGCTAGTAGAATTTTACTTGGAGCGGAAGAATTTTGATCCACTGGATAAGATAGCTTTGGCACTGCCCCGGGTGGCAGACCCCTACAAGCCTCACATGGAGGATTTCTGGGCAGACTGCCAAGATGATTTTGAAGTCTGAAACAGGCATTTCGTCAGAATGACACAAGGTATGATGAAGCATCTCAAGCTTCGAACCTTTCCTAAGGACTTTGCAAATACCAGGTCCACAGAAGACCCACAGTACAAAGCTAAGGGAGTAGACAAGATGGCTCTCCCTCCGGTGGACTGGGACACCCTAGAAAGCTCAGCAATCGAGAACATTACCCATGATGTGGTTGAACGCAGTCATGTGTATTTTTCAAAGGTATGTTCAAAGAGTACTCAAAGAATTGGCCCATTTTGGCAAGGATCCTCTTCTAGAGCTGGAACTTCTGCACAAGGCGTGGACAAAGGGAAAAGAAAATTTGGTACCCCAGCCCAAATTCCATCTGCAATTTCAGTTCCCATTGTGGAACAAGTGCACCTTCAGCTAGCAGTGTCCCACCAGATGAAGGAAGCAATAAGCGTATGGCTTGGCATCCCAGTTACTACAGCAGAACCTTCCCTCCCTTCCGGCTTTCCCTCACTTGCAGAAATTATGGTCTGGGTAGTGAGGACAGGAGCGGAGGATGAATGTGTTTCCATTTTGGATGTCGAACCTCCATTGGTGACAAGGAGGAAGAAGCAAAAGACAAATGTCCCTCCACCAAGGACAGACACAGACCTCGGGATGCCCAACATCCCCCAGGTCAAGATCATCCCAAACTCCCCTGAACCAGAGAATCCCCTGAAGACCTCCCCTCTGCATGATGATTTTGATGACATTTTCGAGACGAACAAACTTGTAAATTTGCAGGGGGACATAGGGAAAATAGTGCAAGAGCCAAGAAGAAATAATCCCCACTGAAGGGGAGATACCGGAAAAAGAAGTTGCCATGGAACAGGAAGTCCAGGCAGAAAAAGAAAAGAAACAAAAATAAGTGAACATCCTTGATGTTCAAGAGATCACGGTCCTAGATACTGAAATAGGAGAAGGGAGGCAAGTAAAAGGTGAGAAACGAACTTCGACTGAGGGAACCGGACCTATGGGAGTAATCATAACCTCAGCCACCATGCTCCAGGCACCTCCGCCCAACCAGGGTGGTGCAACATTCGGCAAGGTGATCCCTGTAATACTACAGTCGGATCTAGTTCAGACACGTTCGCCACCTCCGGAAGATAAGCCAATGGAAGAGAATGTCCTGGTAGATGATGTCGGAGAAGAAGAACAACAGCAACAGCAAAACGAGGCGGAGAACCCCGAAGATATGAATGTTGATTCCACCAATGCTGCTAAGGATGGGTGAACCGAGGAAGAAGATATTGATACCACTAAGGTGGATATTGCAAGTGGTCCTGAGAACACAGAGAAAGAGTTCGAAGAGACTACAAATGTCGGGGGTGAACAACAAAACCCCGGGGAAGACCCAAATAATCAGGCCTTAGCAGCAAGACCGCCTCCGCCACCACAATGGTTGGTAGATTCAAAGAAAAGAAAAGCCCTGGCGGAAGCAAAATCCCATCTCTCCTTGGCTGAGATGATGGCCCAGAGTCAAAGCATCCCCAAGCCGAAGAAGGCCAAGACACTCCACTCTATTCGGACTAGTCCAGGTGGAGATAAAGTCACGGTTATTGCGACCCCTCCCCCAGACAAAGAGGAAGTAGGGGTAAGTGCTGCAGAATATGTAGTCATAGAGATACCTCTGGGGAAGAGGGACAAGCAGGGTGAACTGGACCTGCTAAAAGAGGCTAGCCGGGCAATTGAGGCCCACTACAATAAGCAAGCCCAGAGACTGAAGGAGGAAAAGGAAAAGAGTACAAATCTCCTCCGGCTTCTAACAGAGCTAGCATAGCCATTGGCTAAAATTCATCTGGAAGCTTCTATGTCTGGAACACCGCTCCCATAGGGTGACATCGACGCGCTAAGGAACATGAAAAATAAAGTACAGACGGTCGATGAATGGGTAGTCGAGCAGGTAGGAAATGTCTAGAATTTCCTAGTGACAACACTCCCGGACCTGCATATGGTTGGCAACATCTTGCACCATGCCAAAAATACCATTTCTATATGGGAGGGAGAAACTAAGCAATATAAGGCATGGAGGAGGGAGCTAGGAGAGCTCATGAACCTCGAAGAGGAACCCATCGCAGAGATGGGAATTTTGGGGGAGGAGTCTTTCGATTTTATCTGGGTCCAGCACTCTAGACTTGATCTCGAATTGGAGATTAGCAAGCAACTGGTAGAGGCCCTGAAGGACAAGGTCCCGGAGTGGAATATTCTTTGAATTTACACAAGATATTTGTAACAAGGGTTTCGGGAGTCGATCCCTTTAGTACAAATACATGTACTCTGGTGGATCATGTTGTGGGGAAGTTCAATGAAATGATGGAGTCACAGTACCAATCCCTGGGAGATTTTGACGGAACAAAAATGTCATGTTTATCCTGCATGATGCTCTGGGCCCATGATGCAGTGAAGATGGTCGTGAAATTCAAAGGGAACACCCTATATTTGGGCGAGCAAGTGGAGGCGGCCAAGTACCGTCAGGGATGCATCAAGGGAATCGATGAAGAGGGGATTCCCCAGCTTTTAGAAGCTTTTGAAACATACAAGGCACAATAAAGTTCTCTGGCCTCCGGAGATTTTCACCAGCAGGATGTAATTTTTCAAATTCTTTATTCTTTGAGTGTAAGCTCCTGGACTCCAAAATTTTGGGCCTGAAGTTTTGTATTCTTTCGCAGTGACCTGTGTCCAGGTTCCCCGAAGCTGACCGGTCATTGTCAAGCAATTAATAAGGGGGTCAGCAGGTAGGTGATCCTGATAAGGTATATCAGTTGGAGGGGTGGCTCTGATAGGTGATTCTCCCAAGGCGTCACTCCAGCATTAACTACCTGGTGCATCGAAGACAGTGAGCCACATTTTGCAATGATGAGGCATGTTGCCTCAGATACTGGGAAGATCGGATTTCCTCTGTTAATACCCCAACACTTTCTCCTATGCCAATTTTTCTAGCCTTCTCTTCTTATCTTCTTCCTCTGTCTTGTCAGACCTCTGCTCTTTTTGAGGTGATTGTAAGTGGTGCAGGTAGTACCGGCCACCGGATAATGTATTTTATATGATTGAGTGTACAATTAGATTAGGTTAGTTTTAGGGAAAAACTATGTGTATAAATAAGAAGTTTGACCTCATAACAGGGGTCAGTGAAATTGATGATTTTGCAGTCCAGTGAGTAATAGAAAATAGATTTTCATTTCCAGTTGTTTTATGAGCTCAATGCTTAGTAGTTCTCAGTAGTTAGATGCTCCCTTGGAGCCATGGATGTACACACCAGTGATGTTGGAACACTTTGAGTTAATGAAGAAGGAAGAATAGTTATGGCAATGATGTTGTTGATGTTCTAATCTCCAAGTTAGCGATATCTTTTTGTGTTGTATATTTCTAATGTCCTTTGCTCTGATGTTTTGTTTAGATTAATAATCTCATTTCCCCTTGCTATTGAATATGTATGAATCGTTGGTTCTGTATGTATTCAGTATTTAGTTTAGTTCTTACATTGGAGCATAGTTGATATCTAAAATGTGTTGCACAACTATAAGTAGAAGTAATAAACTCTAACTCTAGTCTATATCTTTTGCGGTTTATTTGGTAAACTTAACGTGCTTGCAGAAAACCTCAACCCATTACTGAAATCCCTAAAGAAGACGAGTAAAACCAGCTATCCCCCCGAAAAAATAGTCACTTGACCAACTTAGCTTCCCTGCACCATCGAGACCCGACACTCAGGTGCTTGGAGGCCCGGAGGATTCAACCTCTAGAGAAGGTCTTTATAGGCGAAGTTGGCCGGTACCCAGTGATAACTTATCACTATTGATAGGACTGGTCACAAATTCTCATCAACAGTAGTGACACAGAAGATGAGGAAGTGAACCAGAATGTGCCACCTGGAAGGAGTAATTAAGGTGGTTTGATGAGTGGACCTCCACATGGTGTGATTCTGTGAACTCGTGAGGTAAGCAAGCGATTAGAAAATAAGTAGATGAGCTAGCGAGTAGCGGCTAGTATCTAGGTCACAGTGGTCTGAGGTGATTGCTAGTTAGGGCTCATAACAGGAAATGTCAGAGAGTTGGAGTGGCGGTTAGTCACCACATTGTGGTTTGTGTGAGTGGTTAAGAGGAAAGGTCGTGAGCTTGAGAGTGGTGTTGTCGAGAGCTTGCGGCGGTCAAGTAGGTTAATAGTTTTAGGTGGTCAGCTGGCGAATAACAACTTGAGGTCAGTGGTTGCGAAGTTGCTAAGGTTTGTGGAAGTCAATAATGATGTTAGAGATTTAGTGAATGACTGCCACGTGGAGGATCTAGGGATTGCTTGGTCACTAGCTTGCGGGATAAAAAGAAATATTATTCTCAAGCTAGAGAGTTTGCGAGATGTTTCCACTTGTCTAGAGCAGGAGATGAATGGTGGTCATGAGCTCACTAGATAAAATGGAATATTCCTCTAGGGTTTGAGAATTCGCGAGCAGCTGTCATGTGTCACTGTGGATCTGTCGAACAAAATTTGTCATCAAAGGTTCTTTTCCTTTAGTTGTTTGACAGTGAGGTTTACTCGATGCCAGTGATTGGTGGGTCCTAGATGGATTTCTACCTTTAGTTTAACTTAAATCCTCTTATCATGTTGGTTGAGTTACTTGATGCGTCTATTTTATCCACTGCACTAGACAAGTGGTTCCCAAATTTATCTACCTTTCGAATAACTTGAGGTCTTGGCTTAAGAGTTATGTCTTGTCTGATGGATGTTTTTATTCGACGGATAGGGTTCACAGGGTGTTTCCACATTGCAAAGAGTTAGGGTTGTCTCCAGCCCGCGGAAGTTAAAGGACTTAACATTTTTAGCTGGAGAGTTAGCGACTAAACTATTAACAGGTTGTTTCTAGGTCGCGAGCTATTTTAGGGAACCCTCATTTGGACTGAGAGCTAGTAACTAGGCGTCATGTGTCCAAGTATTTTTCCGTGACTGTTCCAAGGAAGAAACAAGATGTTGTCATTGGTCTAAAGTTGACGATTGTTTGAAAGGTGGTGGAAAAGTGGCAATAGATTATTGGTTGGATTTATTAAATAGTATCAATTGTATTGCAGCGAGCACCAGGCCATTGGAGAGATGAAGAAGATCAAATGTAGACGTAAATTTTTATAAGAGAGGAGCAAGATCAGATATTGTCAAGTTGAGATATGGTGAGTGGCATGAAAAAAGGAGCTTTAAATTCTTCATCTATATCAAATCTCTAGTTCTTAGTTGTGGCTCTAGTCGCCTTTCTGTCAACTCTCTTCATTTTTTTAGGTGGTGGCACTCTTCCCAAGATTGTGGTTGTTGAGCAGTTAGTGTTTTTCCCTAAGTGATCTGTAGCTTGTTGTAATCCTTGTTCTATAAAAGGATTTTCAAGATCACTTAGAAAAGAGTTCTTCCTTATGCAATTTTTTTGCATTTCAAGTGACTGTTTGAAGTCCTTTCATAGTTTTCTTGCATATGTTTTCTAACTAACTTTGGGAATGAAATACAAATTACACCTTGGATGCCATTTTTATGACTCAATCTTTGTCATCTTATTCTTGTAGGTTGTGTGTTTTCTGATTGATCAAACTACTTGAGAAATGTTTTCTCTTTCTTTGGAGTTTTGTCTTGGATTTTATCACCTTGTCTATTATTAGTATGTTTTATGCGGATCATTAAGTGTGCCATGAATGTGTAAGTGACTCCTCAATTGTGAAGTCATCTTCCTTTTGTAGGTCAGGTGCATGTAGGTCTCTTAGTAAAATATAGTTGCAAGAATCATGTTGTAATAAGTTGTACAAGCTAAGTTTGTGTAAATGGTAAACTAGTGTGTACTACTCTATGTTTTCATGTCCTAAACTTAATCATGGTGCATCGCCTTAGTAGTTTTAATTTAGGTCTAGGTTCATAAGATCTTTCTTCCCCTTTTCCCATTAAAAGAGTAGTTTTAGTAAATCTAATAGGTGAAGCATCATATAGGAACTGGCCTAGAATCCGGAGATTCACTCCAACTATTGAGTAACCCACTACTCAAGAGTATTTCTATGTTCCTCCAGAAAGCTACGTTCGGAGACTTAGAAAGTGTGCATTTTTTAGAGACAATAGTTTTTGGCATGCCCGGTGGGACTGTTCTTAACGAACAAGTCTTTAGAAATTAGAAATATTTATTTTCTTTCTTGTTGGTTCTGATATGCTACCAATAAGTTTCAAACCCATGACAGGTTGTTTTTCTCATATCTAGCGACACTGTTGGTGAAGAATCAAGTGACTAGTGTTATGTTGTTTTTTATGAGAAGAATTGAAACTAAAAGTTCAAAATCTTTCAAGTATTTGTAGTTGTCCCAGCCTAGAAGACAAGGAAGGACAACAAGAAGAACTCCTCCCTCTAAAAGAGTCCAATCACAACCTCTTGCACGAGAACTAAGGAGTAGAAGACCATCAAAAAGGGAAGTAAAAAGGCATTCAACCTCACCAAATTGTAGAGAAGAACCTCCAACTTCCTTATTTTTTGTTGTTTCATTTTCAGAAGCAACCAGTTCTCTTTTTTCAGCCAATACATTTATACCCATAATTTTTGTACCAATACAAGCTATTTTCATGGCAAGACAGTTTGTGTTTGTGCCTTTTAACCAAGGCAGCCCCCCTCAATTTTTCTCATCATCATGATATATCATTGGCAGTGTTGAAGAGCCTACCTGACTTTACTGGAGAGACTCAAACCACTTCTTTCAAACACATTAGAGATGTGGCTACTCTCTATAGCATTCATCATGTCACTGAGGAAGATGTAGTTGTCAAGCTTCTAGCACACTCACTAAAGGGGAAGGTTTTACAATGGTTCAAAACTCTTGCAGTTGGTTCGATTGATTCATGGGATCATCTTGGTGATGCATTGTCTAATTTTTTTAAAGACAAACCAGACCACTTGTCTCTAGTGGAGAAATTAACCACTATTAAAAGGGCTCCTCATGTGTAGATGTCTGATTTCAACACACATTTTTTGAGGACATGGAATAGAATTCCTGTAACGGTAAGGCCATTAGCTGATTATGTTTTCCTATATTATTAAAAGAGTTTGAATAGTGATATCTCAATGATGATATAGTCCATGGTAGGTACTTCCCTTCCTCAAGCTTTTGATATTGTTGTTAGAGCATAAAATAGCCTAATTCAGGCACGAAAAATAGCACCTAGGCCGCCTATGCCCATTTTTCCATATATACAAACTAATATGCCTCTGATTATACCATAGTTTTCTCATTTTCCTATTCTAGTATTACCAGCTACTATGACAAGTGTTTCAGCTACTAGAGGTCCCTCACAAGAGCTGCAGGATATAAAAAGAAACCAGCAAAAGATTGAAAGCATACTGCAGACCCTAGGGAATGAGCTAGTTAGCCTTAAAAAGAAATAATTCCAAGGTATACCACCTTACCAACCATAGAACCAATATACTGACCAATACTATCAACAGTAGAATCATATTCCAGGATAACAACAACATAATCAAGGTGGTAGACAACCATATCAAGGAAATTATCAAGGTCCAAGACAAAATTTGAATCAATGGCCTTTCCAGCCTTATAATTCAGCACCTCTTAATTATGCTAATCATGTCAGAGACTTTGTACCAACCCAAAATAACCTGGCAGCTGAGTATGAGTGGTAATATCATTGGATTCAATCCAATAATCAGGCATGTTCAAATGGGGTTATAAAGAAAGCACTAATGGTTCAAAATGCATCAAGTTCATAGCCAGATGCGACTAATGATGGATCTAAACAACAACAGATTCCTACTCCAACTAATATTTAACTGGAAAGGAGAAGAGTTATATGGAGTAAGTAATGATTCTCCAATTGCAGGGAACACTAGAGCCAAGAAAAGGGCTCTGAAAATGGAGCAAGAAACAATTAAGGGAAAAAGCCTTTAATTGCACAATTACCAACCACTCCGAGTCCAAAATGTACTTACTATACTAGCTAAGGAGCATCCACAGTCTCAGTTGTCTCATACTGATATTAAGGTACATCACAAAAGTGTATGCAACTATGTATTTCAACATTGTGGATAATATGAAGAGGATGAATGTTACCATGTCAATGTGGGATTCATTGGCTATTCTAGGACAAACTGATTTGTTGAAGAAAGCTTTATCAAAAGAGAAGGCTCCTAAACAAGTTTTTGATGAACCGTCAAAGTTGTTTTAAAAAGTATTTTCCAAGAAGGTACTCCTCAATACAACAACAAGATACAAGGTAAGAATGTGAAACCTCCTCATTTTTATGTATATTTGATCATTGGGGATAAGTTAGTGCATAACTATATGGTGGATAGTGGAGCTACTAGCTTTGTCATGCCTAAGAAAATTGTTGATCAATTAGGATTAGCTTATCAACCTTTAGAGAAAGGGGTATCACAATTAGATGGTTCAATTGTCAATACAATTGGTGTAATTAAGGATGTCAGCCCAACACTCCATGCCTGTCCCAATTTGTCAATTCCAGAGGACATATTTATTATTGACCTCCCTCCTTATTTTGCCTAATGTTTGTCAAGGGAGTTTACAGCCAAGATAGGAGGCTACCTATCCTTAGATTGGTCCCATATATTATTCATAATCTGTTATGGTACTAAATTCACCATTAAATCTTATGTCCTTGCAAAAGACCATATTGATCAATATATACCCAGTGTTATTAATGCAACTTGTGTTGCATTTGATCAAGCTAAAAACCATGTTGCCTTAGAATCAAATACCCAAATTGATAGCATCCCTGATATTTTATTAGATGAATACGCAGCGTAGAGTGATCATAATAATCAAAAAAATATTGTCCTGGGTGCTAGTGTTGGGAATTACATATTTCAAGAGCCCGTTTGGACAATGCCAAATCTTGGTAAAAGTGCAAACATGAATCTTGAGCAGCAAGATAAAGTTTGGGAAATGTATTTTGATGGGTCGACGAGTAAGAATGATGTTGATCGAGGTGCAATACTTTCATCTCCTCGGGGTGACAGATATTATTTAGCTTTCCACTTTAGGTTTGCTTGTACTAATATTATTATTGAATACGAGAGTTTGATTCAAGGAATGGAATTGGTGAGGAAAAGAGATATCAAATGCTTAAAGGTATTTGGTGACAATGAGCTAGTTGTTAATGGGGTGAGAGGTCTTCATGCTTTAAAAAATGATGTTCTTAAGTCTTACAAGCATCGTGTATGGGATATGATAAAAGATTTTGAAGCCTTTAATCTTATTACCATACCTAGAAGACAAAATCAACATGTTGATGTTGGATCACAGTTTGATATACCAACTAATATTAATTAAGAATGTGTTCAGAAGCATGTTAAGATTTTATGTAGGCCTTCAATTCCTAACAATGATACTAACTGGAAAGTGTTCGACAGCGATGAGAAGATCCTAAATTTTGTGTTGGAAGAGGGTAATTTTTTAATTTCTAATCAGGACAAATTAAAACAGCAATATGACGACCAAGTTCTACAGCTGAAGTCAAATAAACTACCCAAAGAGTTGGTCACCCTTGAGTTCATTTTTAATTAAGATGATCAAGCAAGAAAAAACAAAACTAGCTTACTGGTCTAGCAAAATCATTATGAGGATCTTGAGATTGCAAAAGGTAAGAACTTGAAGTTTGGTAAGATAAGTACTGCTTTGGAAATACATCCTTATATTTAGTTGTTTCAAGAATATAATGACATCTTTCCTTGGGAGTATGGGGATCTTAAAGGTTTTTATCCGTAGCTTTCCCAGCACAATATTGAGTTAGAGCCCAATGCTAAACCTATCAGGCAAAAATAGAGAACAGTTAATCCCAAGATTGAATCCTTAATGCGAAAGGAAGTGCTCAAGCTCATTAAAAAGTGGTATAACATTTCTAATTGAGCCCACTAGTTGGGTTTCAAACCTTTCTCATGTTAGGAAAAAGAATGGGGAACTGAGGTTATGTGGTTACTTTAGGGGCCTCAATAGAGCCTCATTAAAAGACCTTCATCCCTTGTCATTCATGGAACATATTCTCCATTATGTCTCTGGTTCAGAGTGTTTCTCACTTTTAGATGGATTTTCTGGTTACAATCAAATTTTAGTAAAAGAAGAGGATCAATTTAGAATTGCATTCACTACAAAGTGGGGAACCATGGATTATAGGAGGATGCCTTTTAGTTTATCCAATGTTGGGGCAACTTTTCACAAAGCTATGGATATGGCTTTTTTTGCTCTAATGTACAAATTTGTATTGGTTTATCTTGATGATATCACTATTTATTTCATGGATGCTAAGGATCACATAGGCCATCTGAGATAGATATTTGAGAGATGTAGGGAGTTTGGTATATCCCCAAATCCTAATAAAAAAAAATTTCATGTACATGACGGTAAGCTTTTAGGGCATATTGTGTCTAAAAATGGTATTACCATTGATCCTGAAAGAGTTGTAGCTATTTTAGACTTTCCTTTACCTCGTCATAAGAAGGGGTTGCAAAGATTTATAGGCATAATAAATTTTGTAAGGAGATTTATTCCTGACATTGCTAATATTTTAAAACCTTTGACAATAATGTTAAAAAAGAATTCAATTTTCAACTAGATCAGGGAAGCAAGGAACACTTTTCAGGCAATTAAAGAAGCCTTGTCTTCAGCCCATACTTTGGTAAATCTTTTCTAAAGATTTCATACTTTATGCTTATGGCAGCATGGACACCATCTCTACAATCTTAGTACAAAATAATGTAGAAGGATTTGAACAACATATTGCTTTCTTCAGCAAGGGTTTGGAAGACTATCAACAAAGGTACAGTTTTGTTGGGAAGCATGTTTAAGTTGTTGTGAAGAGTTTGAAGAAGTATAAAAATTTGATTTCTCATAACGAATTTAATCTAATGGTGACCCATTAAAGTGTTAAGGGGTTCTTGCTAAGAATATATTTAAATGATAAGAGAGTTGGATGGATCACTAAAGTGATGGAGTATAACATTGACATTCAGATCACTAAACTTGTTAGAGGTAAAGGCCTTTGCGAGAAAATGATTGATGAACCAATTCTAGAAGTTGAAAATATCACAGGAACAGTTTTCGTTGTACATGGAGCACCTGTAATTGATGAACTAGCAAGTTGGTTGAAAGAAATGACTCACTTTCTACAGACAAGTGAGTGTCCACCTAGTGTTGATAGAACTAAACGAAGGTATTTTAGACTTCAGGCTATCCCTTATGTACTTATTGATAATGTTTTGTTTAGAAGAGATCACAGTGGTGTTTTATTAAGGTGCATAGACATTGATCAAATTAGTAAAGTATTGAATGAGTTCCATGATGGAGCTTCAGGGGGTCATTATTCCCCAAGAACAACAACATTTAAAGTTATGATGGTTGGCTATTATTGGCCAAGCATATTTAAAAATGCCCATGCATGGACCAAGAAGTGTGTCAAGTGTGCCATATTTGTAGGCAAAGAAGGTTGCCAGCTTTACCGTTTCAGCCTATTCAAGTAGAGAAACCTTTTATGAAATGGGGCATTGACTTTATTGGTGTAATTAACCCAGCTTCAAGTGCATGACACAAGTTGGTCCTTACTGTAATCACCTAAAATTGGCCTAGCAAACCTATAGCCCCTATTTCTGATTAATTGGTCTTAATAAATTCTAAATCTAAGGCATGATCGCTAAACCCTAATTATGAGAGCACATAATCAGATTTGCTTACATAATTATAATCTTGACTTGCTGAATCAAATCATCAAATTCCTAAGAAAAAATACATAAAATATTAGGATAAATAAAAAATTCCTAAGTTCCTCTTTAAATCAAAAAGTGAACCCATTCACACATGTGTGAGCACTCAAAAATCAAATAAAACAAAGAAAAAGGAAAATGCCAAATTTGTCTCATCCTCAGCAAGGTTGACCAATCAAAAGTATTCCACTTAGCTCACATGGATTGAGGGAAGTTGCATCTCCACCATTTCTCATCCCCTTTTGTCTCTTAATCTCAATTGTCCATCTCTTGGGATTTCCTATAAAAGGGATAGCTCCCTTGCCCATCATAACAAAAGAAGATTTGGAGTAGAGTTATAATGCTATTTTCATTCTAGAGTTTCATTGTGCACTTGTATTTCTTACTTGCGTAGTAGTTTATTTGCATTGTTACATTGTTAAGATTCATTTTCTTAGTTGAATGGCATCTTAGTTTCTTTTCATAGCTTAATGATAGATGCATTGTGGGATTCATTGGCTATTTCAAGACAAACTGATTTGTTGAAGAAAGCTTTATCAAAAGAGAAGGCTCCTAAACAATTTTTTGATGAACCCATCAAAGTTGTTGTAACAATTATTTTCCAAGAAGGTACTCCTCAATACAACAACAAGATACAATGTAAGAATGTGAAACCTCCTCATTTTTATGTATCTTTGATCATTGGGGATAAGTTAGTGCATAACTATATGGTGGATAGTGGAGCTACTAGCTCTATCATGCCTAAGAAAATTGTTGATCAATTAGGATTAGCTTATCAACCTTTAGAGAAAGGGGTATCACAATTAGATGGTACAATTGTCAATACAATTGGTGTAATTAAGGATGTCAGCCTAACACTCCATGCCTGTCCCAATTTGTCAATTCCACATGACATATTTATTATTGACCTCCCTCCTTATTTTGCCTAATGTTTGTCAAGGGAGTTTACAGCCAAGATAGGAGGATACCTATCCTCAGATTGGTCCCATATATTATTCATAATCTGTTATGGTACTAAAGTCACCATTAAATCATATGTCCTTGCAAAAGACCATATTGATCAATATATACCCAGTGTTATTAATGCAAGTTGTGTTGTATTTGATCAAGCTGAAAACCATGTTGCCTTAGAATCAAATACCCAAATTGATGGCATCCCTGATATTTTATTAGATGAATAGGAAGCGTAGAGTAATCATAATAATCAAATAAATATTGTCCTCGGTGCTGGTATTGGGAATTACATATTTCAAGAGCCTGGTTGGACAATGCCAAACCTTGGTAAAAGTGCAGACATGAATCTTGAGCAACAAGATAAAGTTTGGGAAATGTATTTTAATGGGTCGAGGAGTAAGAATGATGTTGATGGAGGTGCAATGCTTCTATCTCCTCGAGGTGACAGATATTATTCATCTTTGCACTTTAGGTTTACTTGTACTAATAATATTGTTGAATACGAGAGTTTGATTCAAGGAATGGAATTGGTAAGGAAAAGAGAGATCAAATGCTTAAAGGTATTTGGTGATAGTGAGTTAGTTGTTAATGGGGTGAGAGGTCTTCATGTTTTAAAAAATGATATTCTTAAGTCTTACAAGCATCGTGTATGGGATATGATAGAAGATTTTGAAGCCTTTAATCTTATTACCATTCTTAGAAGACAAAATCAACATGTTGATGTTGGATCACAATTTGATATACCAACTAATATTAATAAAGAATGTGTTTAGAAGTATGTTAAGATTGTATTCAGGCTTTCAATTCCTAACAATGATACTAACTGGAAAGTGTTCGACAACGATGAGAAGATCCTGAATTTTGTCTTGGAAGAGGGTAATTTTTTAATTTCTAATCAGGACAAATTAAAACAGCAATATGGCGACCAAGTTCTACAACTGAAGTAAAATAAACTACCCAAAGAGTTGGTCACCCTTGAGTCCATTTTTAATTAAGATGATCAAGCAAGAAAAATCAACACTAGCTTACTGGTCTAGCAAGATCATTATGAGGATATTGAGATTGCAAAAGGTAAGAACTTGAAGTTTGGTAAGATAAGTACTACTTTGGAAAAACATCCTTATATTCAGTTGTTTCAAGAATATAATGACATCTTTCCTTGGGAGTATGGGGATCTTAAAGGTTTTGAACTGTAGCTTTCCCAGCACACTATTGAGTTAGAGCCCAATGCTAAACCTATCATGCAAAAATAGAGGCCAGTTAATCCCAAGATTGAATCCTTAATGCAAAAGAAAGAGCTCAAGCTCATTAAAAAGTGGTATAACATTTCTAATTAAGCCCACTAGCTGGGTTTCAAACCTTTATCATTTTAGGAAAAAGAATGGGGATCTGATGTTATGTGGTTACTTTAGGGGCCTCAATAGAGCCTCATTAAAAGACCTTCATCCCTTGTCATTCATGGAACATATTCTCCATTATGTCTCTGGTTTAGAGTGTTTCTCACTTTTAGATGGATTTTTTGGTTACAAACAAATTTTAGTAAAAGAAGAGGATCAATTTAAAACTACATTCACTACAAAGTGGGGAACCATGGATTATAGGAGGATGCCTTTTAGTTTATCCAATGTTGGGGCAACTTTTTACAAAGCTATGGATATGGCTTTTTATGCTCTAATGTACAAATTTGTATTGGTTTATCTTGATGATATCACTATTTATTTCAAGGACGCTAAGGATCACATAGGCCATCTGAGACAGATATTTGAGAGATGTAGGGAGTTTGGTATATCCCCAAATCTTAAGAAATATGTTTTTCATGTACATGACGATAAGCTTTTAGGGCATATTGTGTCTAAAAATGGTATTACCATTGATCCTGAAAGAGTTGCAGCTATTTTAGACTTTCCTTTACCTTGTCATAAGAAGGGGTTGCAAAGATTTATAGGTATAATAAATTTTGTAAGGAGATTTATTCCTGACATTGCTAATATTTTAAAGCCTTTGACAGTAATGTTAAAGAAGAATTCAATTTTCAGCTAGACCAGGGAAGCAAGGAACACTTTTCAGGCAATTAAAGAAGCCCTGTCTTCAGCCCATACTTTGGTAAATCTTTTCTAAAGATTTCATACTTTATGCTTATGGCAGCATGGACACCATCTCTACAATCTTAGTACAAAATAATGCAGAAGGATTTGAACAACCTATTGCTTTCTTCGGCAAGGGTTTGGAAGACTATGAACAAAGGTGCACTTTTGTTGGGAAGCATGTTTAAGTTGTTGTGAAGAGTTTGAAGAAGTTTAAAATTTTGATTTCTCATAACGAAGTTAATCTAATGGTGGCCCATTAAAGTGTTAAGGAGTTCTTCCGAATAATATATTTAAATGATAAGAGGGTTGGATGGATCACTAAAGTGATGGAGTATAACATTGACATTCAGGTCACTAAACTTGTTAGAGGTAAAGGCCTTTGCGAGAAAATGATTGATGAACCAATTCTAGAAGTTGAAAATGTCACAGTAACAATTTTCATTGTACATAGAGACTGAACTAGCAAGTTGGTTGAAAGAAATGACTCACTTTCTACAGACAAGTGAGTGTCCACCTAGTCTTGATAGAACTAAATGAAGGTATTTTAGACTTCAGGCTATCCCTTATGTGCTTATTGATAATGTTTTGTTTAGAAGAGATCACAGTGGTATTTTATTAAGGTGCATAGACATTAATCAAATTAGTAAAGTATTGCATGAGTTCCATGATGGAGCTTTAGGGGGTCATTATTCCCCTAGAACAACAACATTTAAAGTTATGATGGTTGGCTATTATTGTCCAAGCATATTTAAGAATGCCCATGCATGGACCAAGAAGTGTGTCAAGTGTGCCATGTTTTTAGGCAAAGAAGGTTGCCAGCTTTACCGTTGCAGCCTATTCAAGTAGACCAACCTTTTATGAAATGGGGCATTGATTTCATTGGTGTAATTAACCCAGCTTCAAGTGCATGACACAAGTTGGTCCTTACTATAATCACCTAAAAGTGGCCTAGCAAACCTATAGCCCTTATTTCTGATTAATTGGTCTTTGATGACATGTAACTGATTGAATGTTCGATAATGTTAAGTTCAAGATGATGCAAGACATTAAACCAGTTAATGGTTTGTATTGTCATCGATGTCAACTTTATATCATCTGTACGGTCATGGACATAATGCCAAAGACTTCAGAGAATAAATGGAATAAAGATTATGCTTTCAGCAATGCATAAAAGTCAAGTATTCACTAAGTGACAGACAACATCGACGGAGTGCACACCATCGGTAAAGGCAAAGAAAAAGTCACAATGATGCCCGACGAGCATATGACAATGTTGCCCAACGAAGCAAAATCATAGTGATTCCCGACGAGTAAAAACCAATGATACCCGACGGACAGAGATGCCGAAGCTAACTGGAGTTACACTGACGGAACTGACAATTGTCACCGACGACTAACTGCAGAGTTGACCGACAGAATAGAGAGTTTAGAAAATGACAAAATATCTAGCTGGCAGAGCTTAAGGATAGACTTAACTAGTTGTTTTATTTGTTTTATTCGCCTAGAGTTAAGTAATTGATTTAAAGAAGATTTGTACAGTTGGCAAGAAGATAACTACGAGATAAATCAGGAGTTAAATCTGTAAATCAGATTGGCTGGATTGTTTTTCACGCCAAGAATCAAGAATTAAGAATCAAGAATTAAGGAATATCATGTCTATATAAGAGACAAGCATAATTCATTTTCATAATCACAAGCAATGAAATACACAGAAGGGGAGTGAAGAGAAAGAGGATGCTGAAGAGAAACTGGTGAAGGATAACTTCATACAGTTCTGATCAATCAAGCTGAAGGAGAGCTAAAGAATTCTGCAGACACTGTCGAACAGTGAAGCACAGCATCACAAAGAAGAGAGTGTGGAGAACAAAGAATTGAATTGATACATTGATCAGAGAGGTATTGTACTTAAATAGATCTGAAAATCTGCAATTCAAGTTGCATTAGAAATAGGTCATAATGTTTTATTTTAACCATTGAAGCTTCAAGTCTCTTAACAGAGCAGGACTTAACCGTCTTCTATAATTGAGGTATATCCTAATAGATTGCCAAAAAGGTTGATTCATTAAAGTAGCATTGAAATCGCATAAAGCCTATTGACAGGCTAAGAAGAAGGTTGATTCAAGGATGGTAGCAAGATTTTCCTAAAGCCTATTGACAGTCTAAGGAGGTTGATTCAAGGATGCTAGCAAAATAGATGTCAGATACTAAGTGACAACCTCTATGTATAAAATCCTCTAACAAGGTCGCACTTAATAGTGTGTTTGTAACCTTTAACAGGGTTGGCTCCTAACAAGGCTCACTTTAGAAGAGTGAAAATTTGGGGTA
>MU227364.1:0-24834 GCA_018584345.1 Thuja plicata
GATCTAATATGGAGACAGGTCTCAGGCCGGTTACTATTCTCTCTGAAAATCCTGTTGTTCCTTTCCTTCCAAATGGTCCAACATATGTGAGGGGGAAGCATACGCTAGAAGAGTTGGAGTAGGGGGTGATTGGAAGGAGATCTCCAATTGTTAAATTGACGCACTTCTCTGTCCAGGGCCCACAAGATACTCAATTTGCCGATAATCTCTTGCCAAATGTTGGTGGCATAGTCACAGTGCACGAAAAGGTGGTTTACTGTTTCTTCCTCCTTCTTACATAGGACACATCTATTTTCCATGGAGAAGCCTCTCTTTATATGATCATCCTAGGTTAGGACCTTACCATGCATAAGAGTCCACCAGAAAATTTTTATTTTCGGTGTGAGCTGAGGGATCCACACCTTCTTCCAGTCCCCTGGGTTACTCTCCTCCTTTAGAAGTAGATTGTAAGCAGATTTAACAGAGAAAGTACCAGCCTAGGTGGGGCCCCAGATAATAGAGTCATCACACCCTGAAATTCTAATATTAGTCAGGTTTTCCATGAGATCCTTGGCCAAGTGTTGTAGGTCCATTCTGTCCCTTAACCGATTAGGTATATCCTTCCAGTCTCTACCATTGATGTAGCTAGAGACTCTATTACCTAGGATAGGTCTGAGATAGTCCATAAGGGGTTTGAATCTGTGGCCCAAGTTAGGTTGATGCATGATCTAGTGGTCATTCCAAAATCAGATGGATCTCCCATTTCCAATTTGCAGAAAAGCTCCTTTAGACAGAAGGGTCTTACATTTACATATGTTCATCCAGATTTTGGATCCACTGGGGAGGTCACTATTGTGGAACATCCTCCCGTAGGGCTGTCCTTGGAGGTACTTGGCTTCCATTAATCTACACCAGTCCACTTTTCCTTCTATGAGTTTCCATGCCACTTTCGTGGTAAGGACCTTATTCATCAGACCAATTTTTCTTAGACCCAGGCCACCCATTCTTTTCGGGAGGTAGACAGTGTCCCAATTGACAAGCAAAATCCTCTTCTTTTCTTTAGACCCCGCCCATAGAAAGGTTCTTTGAATCCTTTCAAGTTTGTCAGCCATGTTGATTTTGATTTTAAAGAGGGATAGGAAGTAAATAGGGATGCCTTGGAGAGTGGAGGCCACCAGCTGACGTTTGCCAACATTGCTTAAAAACTTCCCCTTCCAACAACAAGTTTCCTCTAGGTTATTTCAAGGATGGAATTCCAAAAATCTTGGGACACCTCTTTGACTGTAAGGGGGAGGCCAAGGTAGATAGAAGGGAACAAAGTTGCCAGACAACCCAGTATTTGAAGCACCTTATTTTGTAACTCCATGGGGGTATTGAAGAAGAACAACCAACTCTTTTGATAGTTAATTCACTATCTAGAAGCCCATGCATAACTTTCAAGGATTTGTTTCCATTGTCTGGCCTCAATCACTGAAGAATACCCAAAGAGGCAAGTGTCATCCACAAACTATTCTAACACCACCTGAGGAAGGGTAGAAGCAGGTTTGACACCTTTTATTCTTCCTGTAGTGGACAACATACATAGATTCCTGCTAAGCACATTGGCCACCATAATAAAGATGTAGGGGGAGAGAGGGTCTCCCTGTCTAAGACCCTTCTCCAGAATAAAATAACCACCAGGGGAGCCATTGACAAGAACAAAGAAGCTAACATTTTGAGTACATTCTTGTATAATTTGGATAACCTTCTCATTAAAGCTCATTTTAGAAATAATTTTAAGTAGAAAAGACCAGTTAACTTTGTCATAAGCTTTAGAGATATCCATTTTAAAGGCCATACCTGGGACCTTTCATCTGTCCATAGAATAGATGATTTCATGGGTGGCAATGGCCGCATCCAGGATCTGTCTATCCGGCACAAAACCTTTCTGAGTAGTGTAGATAATCTTGTCTAGAAGAGGCTTGATTCTGCCACTCAGGATCTTGGTAAGGATCTTGTAGAAGGTATTGCAGAGGCTAATGGGTTTGAAATCCAACATAGATGTAGGATTTTCATGCTTAGGGACAAGAACAATGTAGGTTTGATTATGCTGTTTGAGAAGGCGCCCATTCCTAAGGAAGTCTCTGGCAGCATGGGTAACATCATTCCCCACAGTATCCCAATATTCCTGAAAAAATGCTGGAGGAAATCCGTCTAGTCCAGGGGCTTTGTAAGCTCCCATAGTGAAGACTGCCTTCTTGACCTCCTCATCAGAGACCCGCTTCATAAGCATGCCATTATCACTAAGAGTAATAGCACTTTGGATGTGGTCCAGGAGCTGGTTTTGGATGTTGTTCGGACTTATAGGACCCTTCTCAGAGTATAACCCCTTAAAGTAGTTAACCGCAACTTGATTAATTTTATCCTTCTCCTTGAATTCATTCCCTCCATCCATAATAGAAGAGATGGTATTTCTTCTTTTATGGATGCTGGCAGACCTATGGAAGAAGGCCGTGTTCCTGTCCCCTTCAGCAAGCCACTGGATTTTGGATCTCTGCTTCCAGTAGACTTCTTCTTTTTTCAGGGTTTCCTGCCACTTGTGTCTAGTCAACTCATCCTCCACCTGAATCTAGGGAAGGTAGCTTCTAGACACCAATTGGGCCTTGAGGGAATCTAAGGTTTCAAAGAGATCCTTTTTGTCTTTGTGGAAGTCTCCGAAATTATGTTTTCTCCAACCTTTAACCTCCCTTCTGATAATTTCAAGCTTTTGGGCTATTCTGAACATAGAAGTACCCCTGATATTAGTCTTCCACCAGAATTTCACTTGATCTCTAAAGGATGGGTGAGAGCACCACATAATTTCAAATCTGAAGGGCGTTGGGCTGACTTTACGGGCATCAAGCCAGTAGAGAAGGAGGGGGTTATGATCCTAAGTAGTTCTAGGGAGGGAAGACAAGGAAGAGTTCAGGTAAAGGTTCCATGAAGAGGTGGCTAGGACCCAATCCAGCCTCACCTAGATGAGGTAGGTACCCTTCCTACTGTTGGACCAAGTAAAGGGGTTCCCCTTCAGAGTGATGTCAAGAAGACCTGTGGAAGAGATAAAATCAGCCAGCTCCCCCATGCTATCCGACTAATCCATTAGACCACCACACTTTTTTGAGGGATAAAGGAGGGTGTTAAAATCACCTACCAATAGAAAGTTCGCAGAATAGTCCTGATCCAGCCGATGGCCAAGATCAACCCACAGGGAAGCTCTACCATACTGGGTGTTAGGAGCATAAATATTTAAGGTCGTCCATTCAGTTCCATTCTTCCTGAAGGTGACAGCAAGGAAGTTAGGGGAAGAAGCAGCCAGCTAACCAGTTATTCTATTGGGGTTCCAAACCGTAGCAATACCACTAGACAAACCCACAGCTTCAGAGAGCTTCAGATTAATTTAGAGAACACAAATAATTAAAAAGGTAACTTCTAGAAGATTAAATTCCACAATAATTGCAAAAGATCGCATGTAATATATAAGCATTAATTCATTATACCATAACTCCTAGCATAATTCTGACTATACAACATCATATTATTAATTTTATCTACTTATAGAATTTAAATGATAATAAAAATCATAGCTTTCAGTTTAGAACATCATAAGATTTGGCTTATATATCTTATAATCAAGATTGCTCAAAATATGTTAAATCCCATCTAAGATGATAAGAATTTTTTTTTCTAATGATGGCATACAAAAATTATAATAAATTAAATCCCAGCGCAAACATGGATGACTCAAAGCCGAAATAATATAGTTCAGTTACATATAATGAAGAACTATAATCCAATATAGTGAATATAGATTACAAAGTCTTATAAATCTTATAGAGCATGTGAATATAGTGTACACTATATTCACATACTCTAAGTTTTAAGGAGGCATAATGGTTATAGAGACTTGGAAATGGTATTGGTTTTGATTGTATGATAGTGAGGATCAAATGTGATATTCATAGTGCCATATGTTTAGCCAAAAATTCTATATATTATGCTCATACTATACATGTTGATGTTTAGTATCACTTTGTGTGAGATATGGTTTTAAATGGATAAATTCTATTTGAAAGAGTTGACACTTTGGATAATGTTGTATATTCTCTTATGAAGGGCCAATACGGAAAGATAAGCTCTATTGGTGCAATCTAAAACAATTGGCCTTTATCAATATACTTAATTCTATGTTTATGTATCTCTACGAGGTAATTTAAAATGTATTATGCTAAGTTGGAGATGTTAGGATTTAGATCCTTTGATCATTAGTTCTAGTAATATTATTTATAATTTACCCCTAAGAGATGAAAGTGTTTAACCAAATATGGTGAAACAACTCATGTAAAGATAAATTTATCGTTACCATTTGTATTTGAGGAAAAGTGATGTAAGTCAAGTTGGTGAGCTTCGAAGGTTCTTCCAAGAATCTTCCAATCACTCTCAATGTCTCCCAAAAGTGCCTTCAACCAGGATCAATACTATGATCCAACCCACTGATATGACCAATCTAGGGTCACAACACTCACTCTCACCTCCACTTAACTTCTCACCATTCATGTGCTCAAACATGGTCAAAATATTCCTTCATAGACCTACCATACTCAATTACAGTCATTGAACAACATAATAACAAATAACTAATCATTCTTTAAAACATGGATTTCAATGCTGCCATTCTGGATATACCCGCACAAAGAGATTCATAACTTTTTAACCAAATAAAAAATCCTTGATTACTCTAGTGAGGATGGGCGCAATTAGCTTTAGAAAGACATATCTAAAGTTCATTAAAATCCAACGGTGCATTAGGGAGATATGGCCCCCTCGATGAAACTATTTTTTCCTATGACAATCAAGAACAAAACACATATAACTAATTCATTCCCATAATCAAAACAATAGAAAATAACAATGCTCTTCTCCACATTTTGGAGTCCACAAAAAGAATACAAACAAAAACAATCCCCACTATGTTAAAGTTTTTCATGTATATACAAAGAGGTCTCTGTTATAGACTGTACAAAGATCTCCCTCCTTAATGCATTCTGCTCTCCTTTTTTTAGTCGAGAGACTCTATATCCTTAAAAGACTGCATTTACTTTAAATAACCAATTCCCAGCTGTTGGAACTGACTACAAACAGTTCCGAATACCATTCCTATAATGTTTCTACTATAATGCATAAAGATAATGCATAAAAATGGTGTAACTACCATTCCTATAATGCTGCCACTATAATGCATAAAAATGGTGTAAATTTGACACTAAGTTTCCAACTCAACAACTAGAATCAAATTAATCTAAGGACATTAGACAATGATATTTTAATGACCTCTAAAAATCCTTACAATCCTAAATTTATCCTTTTAAGTCTTTACATTTGTCCTTATTGGCTATTTTTCCATTCTAGGGACTTTCTAACAACATTAAAAAAATGGATTTATTAACCCCCTTACACAACTGCTATGATATTATGGATCATGTTTCCATCTCAAAGAAATCCTGGAGATCCTTTTTGTCATATCCTTCATGATGTTCATTAGAGGGCTAATGATCAACCGAGTGACCCTAGTCTTCATGAGGTGCTCTACACCATACTCCTGGGATGGAAAAGAGTCCATGTCCCATGGATTAGGTGACCTCTTTCTTGTCTTCCAATTTGGGGGTATTTCTTGGTGACCTGCAGCAAAAGGATACCCTATGGTCTTTAGCTTGGTGTACTAGCAACCAAACAACTTGTACTTGTCCCAATTACTCCACCATGCATCATGCAACTTAGTGCTTGCACCTTGATGAATCAGAAGGCCATAAAAAATCAGCAATCCTTTCTTTGCAAGAAACTTCAATGGGTCCACCACTTTTCATGGGAGATGCCTTGGTTGTGTGAATCCTCTATAGGACATATGACTATCCCAAATTGATTCTCCATTTCATTCTCATGACTCATATCCCTTCTACTTTCAGCATCATCCTCTGCAAACTTCTTCTCACAATCTTCATGATCCCTTACACCATGAGATTCCTCCACTACATTTGGCTGCTTAGTCTTTTCTATCAGATCTAATTGCTCCTCTTGTCCTACCAATGTACAACTCTGCACTTTGCCTTCAACTAGGACCTTTATCTGATCCTCATCTTCACCTGCCTCTTCAAGATACTTCTTCTCCAAAGCATCTCCACGTATCATATCTGATTCAGCATGAAGAACTTTTGCAACATCTAGAATCTTCTCCTCATTAGGTGATTTATCATCTTGGTGTTGTTTGTTCAAGAACTCATCTCTCTTGTCTTGTTCTAAGAGTTCATGTAACTTTCTCTGAGTCACCATTATCTTGGCTTCATTGTCCTCTAACTTCCTCTTTAGTTTTCTAATCTCTTCTAAGGCTTGGTTTCTTGATTCCTCTTTATTTCTTGCTTCTTCTTTCCTTTTGGCCTTTATTTCTTCTTTGTGCTTTCTTTTAAAATCTTTAAAGGCTTTGTATGCCTCATAGATTACCCTCTCTATACTTTTTAGGTACATGCTTACTATCTTTCCCCAGCAAGGATCTAATCCCTTTCTCTTATACCAATTTTATGTAAGTCAAGTTGGTGAGCTCCCAAGATTCTTCCAAGAATCTTCCAATCACTCTTAATGTCTCCCAAAAGTGCCTTCAACCAGGATTAATACTATGATCCAATCCACTGATATGACCAATCTAGGGTCACAACACTCGTTCTCACCTCCACTTAAATTAACACCATTCAAGTCCTCAAACATGGTCAAAAAATTCCTTCATAGGCCTACCATATGATGAGCCTCTAAAAAAGCCATCTTTTCCATGTGTTTACTTTCCTTTTTCAACATTTTGTTTTCAAAGCAGAAGAATTTAAAATTATGGTTTTTATATATTTTATATGTAAGGACATAAGTAGGTAAAGTGGATGGTAAAAACATAATGTATTTTGCTTAGAACTAATGGATAGAAGTTGCAAGATATAAGTGATTGCATGTTGAATAGATAGTCCTTTTTTCTATGCTATGTTTATGGGTAGTCTCCTTCCTATAGCCGAATGTTGTGCAAGAATATTGAATGAAATCTCACACTTCTTTCTTAGTATTAAATGATAAAATATATTTATGCGTCAGAAGTTATGTATACTAACCATTTTGTAGGAGTCAAGTTATGGCACATTCAAGAATTCCAGCATGGCGTTGAAAGGGTCAACAATAGCCGTTACCTTCAGAAGTGCTAGCATTAAGCAAGGAATTAAGTAAATTAGTTAGAGATGGGCGGGTCGCAGAACTCTCATGGAGGAACAAGTCAGTTCAGTTCCTGAGAAGACACCGCGCGTAGATCTAGAACCACTACATGCTATAATCTGGGAAGAACTTGAATACCTACTATTGTTGTTCAAGATTTCTATTATGAGAATGATGTATCCATTAGTGATCCTCATTAATGGAGTGATCCTAGATTTAGGTTGTAGTGTAGTTCCTCCTTAAATAAGTGGAATTCTGTAGTTCCAGAGGAGGGAGTTAATTTGATACAATTTCTGGAATAGAATTTGACATTGTAGCACTGTTTATTTTCCAAGTACATTTCCTCCATGAATGAATAGAGTGCATAATTTGAGTTTTAGTCTCTTATCGTGATTGCATTTCTATTCACTCATCCAAGGGGGCCCACTTGGTGAGTGAATCATTTTATTAGATTAGAATTTATTTTCTTTCTCATTAAGAAGTAAATAGAACTTTGCTATTCTTGCAGCCACTAGTAACAGAACTGGTGCACTGTTCCTATAGCATAGGTGAGTAGAGTAACACCTACTCATGATTACTGTTTTCTTATCATAATTGCATTCCATTGAGATAGCATAGATTCCTGAAGCATAATGTATTTCGATTCCATAGGTTTAGCCATGAGAATCAAGCAAGTTTGAAGCATATACTTTGCAAACACCATCCAAGTTTACGTCCCTGGTCGATAATTAAATGAGACTAAATAATCTACTTAGCAGCCATTTAGCGTGTCCAATCCTAAAATATTAGTCCAATGCTATGTGTTTCTGAGATGATTTTTTGGCCAAGTACCATACTCAATTACTGTCATTGAACAACATATAACAAATAACTAATCATTCTTTAAAACATGGATTTCAACTTTGCCATTCTAGATATACCTGCACATAGAGAGTCATAACTTTTTAACCAAATCAAAACTCCTTGATTACTCCAGTGATTATGGGTGCAATTATCTTTAGAAGACATATCCAAAGCTCATTAAAATCCAACGGTGCATTAGGGAGATATGGAACCCTCACTGAAACTATTTTTTCCTATGACAGTCAAGATCAAAACACAGATAACTAATTCATTCCCATAATAAAAAAATTAGAAAATTACAATACTCTTCTCCACATTTTGGAGTCCACAAAAAGAATACAAACAAAAACAATCCCCACTATATTAAAGTTTTTCATGTATATATAAAGAGGTCTCTGCTATAGACTGTACAAAGATCTCCCTCCTTAATGCATTCTACTCTCTTTTTTTTATTTGAGAGATTCTATATCTTTAAAAGACTACATTTAATTTCATAAGCAATTCCCACCTGTTGGAACCGACTATAAATAGTTCCAACTACCATTCCTATAATGTTTCCACTATAATGCATAAAGAAAATGCATAAAAATGGTGTAACTACCATTCCTATAATGCTGCCACTATAATGCATAAAGACAATGCATAAAAATGGTGTAAAGTTGACACTAAGTTTCCAACTCAACAACTAGACTCAAATAAATCTAAAGACATTAGACAATGATATTTTGATGACCTCTAAAAATCATTATAATCCTAAATTTATCCTCTCAAGCCTTTGCATTTGTCCTTATTGACTATTTTTCCATTGTAGGGACTTTCAAACAACATTAACAAAATGGATTTATTAACCCCCTTACAACACTACTATGATATTATGGATCTTGTTTCCATCTCAAAGAAATCCTAGAGATCCTTTTTTTCATATCCTTCATGATGTTCATTATAGGGCTAATGATCAACCGAGTGACCCTAGTCTTCATGAGGTGCTCTACACCAAAAGGACAAAAATTGGCTAGATATATCCCATTTGGAATATTCTATTTTGAGATGTATGGAAAATTATAGGGATTTTCAAGTGCATGCGCAATGGTTATGATACTCACCATGAGTCCTTATGACTACTATTTATCATAGAGGACTGCTATCCTAGTTCATAGATTCCCAAACTGGCTAGATTCTATATGATAGTTGTATGAAGCATTTGTAAAAGGCTATTTTAGAAGGTGGGAATGAGATTTTTGTAGGTAGTTTTTCTTTCTTTTTTTTAGTGATACGAGAATGGTGTTCAATCCCTAGAGTTTCTATAAAGTGGGGCCTTGAGCTAGTATTTTTGAAAAGGTTTAATCAGTTGTGTAGGTAATAAGCTCTTGTTAAATTCTATAAAGATTTTAGATAAGTCTATTATTGTTGTATATTCTAATTGGTATAGTAATATAATTGCCTCTATTTATATCACATATTTTTCCCTTATGTTTTTCTCCATGTAAATGTCTCTTTATATGTGTTATGGTTTTCTCTTTCTATTCTTGATTCTATGTCACAAATTAGGAGTTAATATTTATATTCATAGTCGTAATTACATTTAGTTTAAATTTATATTACAATATTTTTTTAACATTGTAACTTACAGTAGTTTATTCAATTATAAAATGTTAAAATTTGAGGTTATCACAATCAACATTTTTTATAAAGTAATTTTGTTCTCCTTAAATTTTTTGGTATTTATGATTGTAATGAAAGAAAATATGGATAATATGGAAATTGATAGATATGGGACGAGTGTTCACTAGGATGGTCAATCCAAATAGGAAGAATCACACCCAAATTCCATCTTCTCTATCATTACATTAGGAAGGGGAAAGTAGATCTTGTCAAGGTAAAGGAGACAAGGAAACACCAAACCCCCAAGAGACTTAGGTCCTCATCAATCTTAAAACCAAGATGAAAGAAATGTTCACAAAAATGAGAGAACATGACCGAACCAACCTTGTAAGGTAAAACATATGATTGGTCATGTGAAGAGAAAGAAAGATGCCAAAATATGGAGTTAATAATATAGCAAGTTGTGTTATGCTAGTCAACCCATCCAAAGGATAACCCATCAAAGTATTGTTTGTAAGTAAATCTTCCAAAAAAGGAGGATTAGGCCTAAGGAAAGCATTGTCTCCAAATAAATCTACTAAAAGGATGGTGCAAAAGGATTTCCCCACAGAAAGCATTGTCTTGATAGGAATTTAAGAAAAAGGTAGGGTTAGCCAAGTAATCCACAAAACATTGATCAATATGGTGTGTGCATGATGTGTAACAAAGAAAAAAATGTATGCCCCCATGTTAAATCAATTTTGAGTGCCTTAACATGAGAAATATATTTAAGGTAAGAATATATTATGGTAAGAATTATTATATAATATTAATGCTTACTATTGTTGTGGAGTGACACAATGTTGTGTAATAAAAATTATGGTAAGAATTATTATATAATATTAATGCTTACCATTATTGTGGAGTGTAAGCGCATCAATTGCTCTTACACCATGCATAAAAGCGCATCAATAATGTTGCCTACTGCATTGTTCTCACCTGAAAATGAAGAGATGAATCCATCAATGATGCATCCGGCTTTAGGAGATGGCGATGAATACTGAACTCATGAGAAAAATATGGAAACCTTGTCCCTACTTGAGACCCACATCTTGTAGAGACTGCATTTAATGTAACATAGCAGTACCCTTATTCATTTTATCACATACAATTTCTATAATTGTCCTTCAACATATCCTACATCTATGAGTGATTATGATGTCATTTGATCATAAACCTAATATTGGGGATACCATTGTTGGTTTTTAAGTTTGGTGTTTTACTTTAATATATAATAAGTTTTTGATTATGATAAACACTTTTGATCAGAGTTATGAGCTTGAATAGGGTTTTGAAGAACAAGGAAAGCCACAACTACATGAAGAAGGATGAAGGAAGCCACAACCACATGAAGAATGATGGAGGAATGAACCTTAAGATAAGAAAGGTACCCAAGAAACAAATAACAAAACTATAGCAGAGAGCACACGAAAAAAAGTCAAGAAAAATTGAAAATCCAAACCTCTCCGAAGAACTCTGGAAACACTTTATGTAAATGTTTGATATGTGATAATTTATTAATGAGTGTTGTGATTTAGTTTTCTTCATAGAGATCAGATTTTCTTCCTTCACTATAGATACACAACAACATCACTATTATTTCATGATTTTATAAGACTTTGTACACTATATTCACATACTCTATAGAGACTTTGTACACTAAATTCACATACTCTATAGGATTTTATAAGACTTTGTAATCTATATTCACTATATTGGATTATAGTTCTTCATTATATGTAACTGAAATGTATTATTTAGGATTTGAGTCATCCATATTTGCGGTGAGATTCAATTTATTATAATTTTTGTATGCCGTCATTGGAAATTTTTTCTTATCATCTTAGATGGGATTTAACACATTGTGAGCAATCTTGATTATAAGATATATAAGCCAAACCTTATGCTGTTCTAAACTAGAAGCTATGCTTTTTATTATTATTTGAATTCTATAAGTAGATAAAATTAATAATATGATGTTGTGTAGTCAGAATTATGCTAGGAGTTATGGTATAATGAGTTAGTGCTTATATTTTACCAGTGATCTTTTGTCATTATTGTGGAATTTAATCTTCTAGAAGATATTTTTGTAATTATTTGTGCTCTGTAAATTAGTAAAATTAATAACACAATGTTGTGTAATAAAAATTATAATAAGAATTATTATATAATACTAATACTTATCTATAATGCTTACCATTATTGTGGAGTGTAATCTTTAATCTATGTTATAGACCATTATGTTTAAAATTTGTTGGCGCATATGAAAAAAAAAACTGGTGTGCATCATTTTTGCTATAAATGAACCCTTTTTTTTGTGAATCTTAATCTTAGTAATTAAACCTAGAAACCATAACTAATGTTTGGTTTGGTCAGAGATTGGATTTAGAATGACACAAACTGGGGTTTTAAAGCTGACTGCGATCACAACAATGACGTCTATAGGGAGCAGCTGCAAACAAACAAACCCTAACATTGATGGCATCTTTGTCTACAACAGTATACTGTTTGTTGATTTTTACGTAAAGTGGCAGAAACGATACACAATGGTTCTAGAGATCAAAATAAAATAGATTCAATGGTGAGATAAAATTCTTCCAAACACCAAAGACCAAATTGGTGAATATCATACCGTGTGAAGATCAAATTGGTAGAGCTTGAGCAACCCTAGTAGCGGGTCTCACACGCAAACGGGAGGCGTACCTTAATTGGCGATAGCATTAGCCGTTCTGGTTCATCCTTCTCATCAGCTGAGCCGGTATGAAGTGCTATCGAAATTGGTAGAGAAGAAGAGGTGGCTCCTTCCATTAGCAGTGAATACTCATGGAAGCATAAGCAATACTCTCAAGATTGGTTGGCTCTGCCTGGCCAACCAGCAGGAATAACGTTTGCACAGTATGCAGGATATGTGACGGTTGATAAACAGGCGGGGAGAGCACTTTTCTATTATTTTTCAGAGGCCACTGAAAACCCATATACAGAATCTCTACTCCTCTGGCTCAATGGAAGATCTATTGAAAGTAAGATTACAACTTACTGACTGTTGTAAGTTATCTGTATCAGGGCTAAGATGCTCATCTTTTGGTGTGGGAGCAATGACAGAATTGGGTCCATTCCGCGTACAACCAGATGGCCAAACTCTTTCCAAAAGTCCATATGCATGGAACCAAGGTTTTACATATATCAACCATGCTTGATAATGTTTTTCCCTAGATGGCTATAATATAATTGGTTATAATCATTTATATCAGAAGTTTTTTCCCACTCAAAAGACCATAGTTCAACATCACACAGAGATTGATTTAACTTTTGCATTTTGCAGTGGCAAACACCCTGTTTTTAGAATCGCCAGCTGGGGTTGGATTTTCATACTCCAATACCAGCTCTGATTATCAAAACGGCAATGATGACAACACTGGTATTTCAATCTATAAATTATGAAAGAGATTTTGTGACATGTCTGCATACGTTGAAGATTTCATAATAAAAACATTGTTTTGCAATATTTATTTACTAATGAAAACAATGTTTTTCATGCGTAAATAGCTCGGGACGCGTACACATTTCTTCTAAATTGGTTTGAAAGATTTCCACAGTATAAGAATCGAGATTTCTATATACCAGGGGAAAGCTACGCTGGTATGTCAAACAATTCCATTGATATATCCGAACATAGAAAGCTCGTCTTCGTGCTGTAAATAAACTCTCTTCTGGTGTATGATTTGTGTATGCAGGGTTCAATGTGCCTGAATTAGCAGATACAATTCTTAAGAATAATAACTCCCGTACATCATTCATAAATCTCAAGGGAGTTATGGTACGTTTACTTTCTCTTCCCCTTTTCCACTCAAACTGGTCTATTGTGCATGGTAATCGTATTTATCTTTCTTGAAAAATCCCTCAAAGTAGAATAAACCTTAATGATCCTTAGGGAATAAATTTTAATGATCGTTAGGTATGTGAGGAAAATATGTAAAATAATATACATTCATATTGTGAATTGTTTGGAATTCTTATTATTGGAAAATTGTGTTGTATAGATTGGAAATGGAATAATGAATGCGGATACAGATGATTGTGGTTCTATTGATTATGCATGGTCACATGCATTGATATCAGATGAAGATTATGCAAATCAGCGTTGCAATCCATCCGGACCGAGTTATAAAACTCACAACAACACATTTGTGTCTCGAGCAGAATCTACTGATGAAGAGATAAATTCCTATAATATATATGCCCCTCTTTGTCCATCCTATCCAGACCCCATTTGGGCATCTTCGACTTCTATTGTAGGTATATAAACATGGACTTTCAAGAATCTCTTGACATAGAAATTTTGATGTAGTACAATGTTTTCTATCATATGAAAACTATCATTAAGGGTACTTCCAAATTTCATTCTTCACAAGTGCTACAGGAATGCAATTTCCTCACCATAACTTCACCAATGTTGCAAGGGTCATGTCCACCATTTGAACATTCTCTCTGCATCCTCCCAACTCCATTGAATTAGGTCTTCAATCCCTAATCAGTCGAGTTCCAAATTCACTCTCTATAGAGTCCTATTAGGCCTAATTGTCCATTTAGCCCTATCTAGATGGTCTTTCTGGATTCTTTCCATAAAAATGTAAGCAACCCCAAAACAAAACCTAAGATCCTGATACCCTTTTTGAAGACCTAAAATATTTTCAAGGTCTTGGGCTCCCAAGTCATCCGTACACCAGTGTCCTTAAATGTAGGGCTAATAGGGCTATTTTGGCTCTTCACAAGCAGTCTACTAATTTCTACCTAGAAATCTATCCAAATTGATTGGAAAAGATCTTAGCTCACATCTATGGATCTGTAGGACCCTAATGACTCTGAAACTACACTTGGTTCAGACCTTTCACACACACCCTTGTTTCTGCATTCAACTTTCTCTCTCTCATACACCTAACCGGACAGTCATAGCTCGCCTAAGGCATGGATTCAAAATTAGAAAATCGGTTCTGCAAGACTCCTAATTGAATATATACACTGTACAAAGGCTCCCATAACATATTCATCCACCTTTTGTAGTTTCCCACAATTGGATTTTATGGGGGACCCATGAAACTAAAAACTACCTAGACTGTACCACCAAACACACTAAATCCTAAACAATTTACTAAGCCTAGCTAATCAACTCTAAACAACTTTCTTACTGAATGAAAAAGTCTTCTATCCACTCCTACTACATGGATCCAACATTGTATCAAAATTCTCAATCCATTAATACACTATTACCATCCAAACAAGTTGAGTGTATCAGAAAACTAGAATACTTGCTTCTATTCACTTCAAAAACTTGCATACAATATCCTCTACCTTAGGAAATGAATCAAAAAGTATCTTAAGATGCCTCTCGTATGTTTTTAGGCCTCCAGCATTTATTTCCCACTCCTAGAATGAAGGGAATCCAAAGTTGTCGAGTTGCATGCAACATTTGCAAAAATTACAAATGTTGTCATGACAACTTTTGAGTATCTTTTGCATTTATGATGCCAACTAAATTTTAGGACCTATAACCCATATAACTGATGAATTAACATCATTAAGGCCTTTTTAGGCACTTTTCACACTTTGCTTAGCTCTAGGACATATTTAGACTACATTTCCCATTTTAGGCCTATCCTAAGGACTAATAACTTGATAACAACCTAACCTAGACTAGATTGGATTTATTACTAACTACTAATCCATCTACTCACACACATTGCAAGACCTTCTAAGGTCAAAATTAAAATCACTAACTTGTCTAGAGTTAGTTACAAGCCAAAATTGACTAAGCATTGGGAGATTTCCTAGGTGCTCTTGACAAATGAAAAGACTTCAATCCACCCTTGGATTGAGTAAGTTGGGATCAATGCCTAACTTTTTGAACTCTATCTCCTTTATCCAAGTTTCATCTACATCTGTTTGTTCATTTCACTTCACCAAGTGTTCTTTGTATTCCTTCTTTCTTGTCTTCTTATAGACTCTGGAATCCAGTATGTGTTCTGCCTTCTTGATCGGTGCAGATGGAAAACTGAGTTCCTCCACCTCCTATATGACTTCAGTCAAACTTTGATCTAGGTCTAGCATTGGTCCTTTGTACAAGACCAAGTCTGCTACATTAAATATAGGAGATAAGCCACTATTTTCTGGTAACTCCACCTTGTATGCATTTGTTCCATATTTGTCCAGTAGGGTACATGGACCAATTCTTCTCATCTGAAGCTTATGGGGTACTCCTTTCTGTAACCTTTCTTTGTTGAGATGTACCATCTCGAGATCCCCAACTTGGAATTGGACATCTCTTTTTCTCTCATCCACTTTACTCTTTGTCTTCTTTGTATTCTCAATGAGTGTCTTCCTTACTATTTCATGTACTTCTTGCATTAAATGTGCAAATTCCTCTGCATATCCACTCCCTTTGGCTCCATCCTTTAGATCTCTGAGCTCATATATGCCTCTAGGGTGTAGGCCATTGAATATTTCAAAGGGACTCTTACCAGTAGTCCTATTCACTGTGTCATTATAGGCATATTCAGCCTGTCCAACGAGTTGGTCCCAAGTTTGACCATACTCTTTAGTTAAGCATCTTTGGAGGTTACCAAGACTCCTATTGACTACCTCAATTTGACCATCAGTCTGAGGATGGTATGCAGATCCAAAAGACAAGTTGGTCCCTAGCTTTTGCTATAGAGTCTTCCAAAAATGACTCATAAACTTTGTGTCTCTGTCTGACACTATGCTCAGTGGTAACCCATGTATTCTGACTACCTCCTTGAATAATATGTGAGCTATTTGACTTGCATCATGGGTTGTCTTGCAGGTTAAAAAGTGTGCCATCTTACTGAACCTATCCATAATAACATAAATGCTATCCATTCCCTACTTTGTCTTTGGCAAACCAACTATAAAATCCATGCTTAAACATTCCCATGGTCTATTTGGAATAGGAAGTGGTTGGTAAAAGCTTGCATTGGAAGATGTTCTGTTTGCCTTCTGACACACAACACAACTTTCTACATACTTCCTAATATCCAAATTCATCTTGGGCCAAAAATAGAATCTCTGAACTAATTCTTGTGTCTTACTGACACCAATATATCCACTAAGCGCACTATTGTGTATCTCCTGAATTAGATTCTCCCTTATAGACCCTTTAGGGACACATAATTGACTCCCTTTAAACAATAGACCACTTTGAAAAGTATATTCAGAGAAGTGGCTATGAAAGTGATTCTTTTATTCTTGACATACCTTGTAGATGTCTACAAAGTCTTCATCTTCTCCATATAGGTCTTTGAAGTTGTCTATCCCCATGCTCTGCACTTGTATCTCTTGGATGCTCATGGCTCTTCTACTTAAGGCATCTGCTACCTTATTTTTCAATCCCTTCTTGTGTTTGATGTTGAAGGTGTAGGCTTGCAGGTACTCTACCCACTTCATGTGTTTATGACTAAGTTTGTCTTGAGAGTTCAAAAATCTTAATGTTTGATTGTCTAAATAGACTATGAACTCCTTTGGAGGAAAATAGTGCCTCCACTTTCTCAGTGCTTGGACCAGAGCATACATATCTAGGACATAAGAAGAGTATTTCTTCTTGGCTTCACTTAGTTTCTCAGAGTGGAAAGCCACTGGTCTTCCCTCTTGGCTCAAGACTACACCAATGGCTACATTGCTAGCATCACATTCCACTGTGAATAGATTTTCAAATATTGGCAAAATCAAGATTGGTTGAGTAGAAATCTTCTTATTTAACAACTCAAACCCATGGCTAGCTTGTTCATTCCATACAAATTTAGTTTTTATTCCACCCTTGATAGTATCAAGCATAGGAGCACAAATTGCATTGAATTGCTTTATAAAATTTCTATAGTACTTTGCTAAGCCATGAAAACTTCTTACCTCAGTGGCTATCCTTGGAGTAGGGCATTTGATGATGACTTCCACTTTTCTTGTATCCATCTTTAGATTGCCTTGAGATAGTACAAATCCAATGTACACTAGCTCTTGTTTCATGAATTCACATTGTTCCAAGTTGATCATAAACTTATCTTCATGCAGCTTCTTGAAAAATATTTGTAGGTGTTTGAGGTGCTCTTCCTTTGTCCTACTATAAATGAGTATATCATCTAAGTACACTACCACAATTTTTCCAATTTAGTCTTGAAGGACTTCATTCATGAGTCTCATGAATGTTGAGGGATCATTGGATAAGCCAAATGGCATTACAAGCCACTCATATAGTCCTTCTATAGTTTTGAAGGCTGTTTTCCACTCATCTCCTTCATTTATCCTAATTTGGCGGTAGCCACTCTTTAGGTCAATTTTGGTGTAATACCTTGCTTCTCCTAGACAGTCCATCAGGTCTTCAATCCTAGGGATAGGGAACCTATACCTTATGGTTATCCTATTTATTTCTCTGGAGTTAGTACATAGCCTCTAAGTTCCTCTCTTTTTAGGGGCTAAGACAGTGGGTATGACACAAGGGCTAATACTTTTCCTATTCAGACCTTGGCTTAGAAGTTCTTGAATCTGTCTAGGTATTTCCTCATTTTGTTGAGGAGTCATTTTATATGCAGCCTTATTGGGAAGGGTTGCTCCTAGAATGAAGTCCATTTGGTGGCTTAAGGTCCTCTTAGGGGTAGGGATGATGGTTGTCCATCACTAACAATGCCTTCTTACTCCTGCAACATCTCCTACACTTCTTTTGGCAATTCTGTCTTCTTGACTATCTTGTTTGCAACTTCTTATTTTGGTTTCAACACAAGTACAAAGCCAACTCCCTCTCCTTCTTCTAAGGCTTCTAATAACTCTTTCTCACTAACCATGAGAACATTTGGGCCAGATGACTTCATTTCTCCATCCTCCAATAGTGACTATATTTTGAATGTCACATTGTCTTTCTTGAAAGAAAAAGAGTTCTTTGCTCCATCATGCATGGCTTGTGACTCAATCTTCCATGGTCTACCTAGGATTAGGTGACATGCATCCATAGGCATCACAACACATAATACTTTGTCCTTATAACTCCCAATTGAAAACTCCACCCAAGCTTGTTTATTAACAAGGGCATGTTGTCCTTTGTTTAGCTAGGTGACTTTATAAGGATTGGTGTGGGGTATCCTTTTCATTTTTAACTTGCTGACTGCCTCCTATAACACTATGTTGTTAGTAGACCCTGAGTCTATGATGACTCTACACACTTTCCCCATCATTTTGCATTTCACTCTAAATACTGATCTCCTTTGACTAGGCTCTTCTTTCAATGGCTCCTTAATCAAAGTTCTTCTCATCATTAAATTCTCACCTTCCTCTGACTCTAAGGGAACCTTAGGATATTTTCTTCCACCACTAGCCTCTTCTTGGACATAATTCACCCTTTTATCACTTGCTTGAGAAGTAGTACCGTTCTCTTTACATATGTATGCAGGATGCCCCATCTGGTTGTAGTGGTATTACTTCATGTTAGAAAAGTAGTTACCCCTACCTTGGTTATTGTTTCTTCCTCTGCTACTAGAGTTCCTTCCTCTATTTGAACTCCCTCTGTTGGAATTTCCTTCTTGTTGTTCAAAAAATTTAGTCTTTCCTTGACTCTTTTATTCAAAACTCCTTCCACCATATCCACCTCTCTATCCTCTAGTGTCTCTTCCTCTACCTCTTCCTCTGGTAGTAATAGAGTCTTGTTTCTTTCTCAGCTTCTCTTCAACTTTTATAGCAATTTGGTGGTACTTCTAAATGGTTTCTGGAGTCAAGAGACTCATCTCATCTAGTATGGTCCACCTAAGGCCATTAAGGTATCTTGCTCACTTAACCTTCTCATCCTCTGCAACTCTAGACCTCATGCAAAGTCTTTGAAATTCTTCTGTATAGGAGTTTACATCTAGGTCCTTCTATCTTAAACCTTGACTTCTTTTATGGACTTGGATTTCATAATCCTCAGGGATATAAGCATCTCTGATATTTGCAACCATAGCTCTCCATGTGGAAATGAGCTTCTTTCATTTCTTATCCCTCTCATCTTGGATGAATTTCCAACAAGTGAGTGCAGACCCTCTTAGTCTGGATTTAGAAACTTTCACCTTTTGAGCCTCAGTGATGCCATTAGACTCAAAATGGTTTTCTAGTCCTTCTATCTAGTCTAGGACTATCTCTGGTTCCATCTTTCTAGAAAAGATTGGAACTACTTCTAGTGCTTTACCACTCATAGCCTTTAAAGCTTTCAATAATGGTTCCTCATTAAGGACCGGGTCAGCTTTGGGTACTTCATCATCTATGGCAATCTCCTTGCCTTTCCCTTCAACCTCATCCTTTACTTCTTCTGCTTTCTCATCAACTTCATCTACCTTTTTCTCTAATTGAGCCAATCTGTCTCAAAGCATTCTATTCTCCACTTCTTGATTATCTACCTTCTTATCCAACTCTGCATTGGTCACCATTGTAGACTCTCCTATGGATTCTTTTGGCTGGAACATTAACCATAAACCTGATCAACCTAGATCTGATACCAATCTGATGGAAGTGATCCAAGGTGTGCTCGCACAAACTCCACTAAGGAATCCACTTTCCCTAGTCTTCTTAGGATCCTAAAATCAACTCTAGGATCTCCCAAGTCTTTACTCCAATGGCCTAAGACTTCACTAGCTCAACACAATGAGTTATGCTTCTTGCACTTCACCTTGAATGACAACTATCATTAAGGGTACTTCCAAATTTCACTCTTCACAAGTGCTATAGGAATAAAATTTCCTCACCATAACTTCACCAATGTTGCAAAGGTCATGTCAACCATTTGACCATTCTTTCTACATCTCCCCAAGTCCATTGAATTAGGTCTTCACTCCTTAATCAGTCAAGTTCCAAATTCACTCTCTATAGAGTCCTATTAGGCCTAATTGTCCAATTATCCCTATCCAGAGCGTCTTTCTAGATTCTTTCCAAAAACTTGTAAACAACCCCAAAAAAAACCTAAGAGCCCAATACCCTTTTCAAAGACCTAAATTTTTTTCAAGGTCTTGGGCTCCCAAGTCATCTATACACCAGTGTCCTAAAATGTAGGGCTAATAGGGCTATTTTGGCTCTTCACAAGCAGTCTACTGATTTCTACCTAGAAATCTATCCAAATGGATTGGAAAATCTCTTATCTCACATATAGGGACCTGTAGGACCCTAATGACTCTCAAACTACACTTGGTTCAGACCTTTCACACACACAAGGTTGCTTCTGCATTCGAATTTCTCTCTGTATCATCTTAAAATGGAAGCACTTCCATTTTGATATGTTTAGCACCCTCATTTAGTATGTTTTTCATATTAGGTTTACATCTATGCTTGATTATACATGTGTAGGTGAAATTAGGGTTAGGATCTAATGGATCCTCCTAGATTTCCCTCTCCGTGGCTCTTTTCTCTAGGTAGGACCTAGGTATTGGTCCTCCTAGGCCTCATCCTACTCTCTCTCTAGGCCCCTAGGCCTTCTTAAACATTCTGGCACATTCCCCCACCTTCCTAGGTCCCCGGCTGACCTAGCAATCTCTCAGCATCTTTCTGGTGACCTGCCCAAAACCTCAGGTTAGGGTTGAGGTCAACCCTGACCTAGGTCAGGGTCAAGGTCCATCTTGACCTAGGTCAAGGGTGAGGTCGACATAGACCTTTGTCAGGTGTTGGTCCCTACTTTCAAATCTGGAGCTTATCGGGGTCTGAAACTTGAAATAGGTCCCAGGGTTCAGATGCGAAAGTGTTTTCTCCAATATTTGAATTAATACATTCCCTCCTTTGTTGGTGATTGTGATTGGACCATGATTCGAGATGAAATTTGAATTTGGATCTCTCGCATTGCTATAGGAGACCTATGTTGAGATCTCTATATAAACACTCTTTTGCCTTCATTTGATCATGAAACGAAATTGGGAGATGACATGATGAAATGATGAGGAAAATAAACAAAAGGATGATATAGAAGGACAAGCTAGGAAGACATATCATTACCTTCAATCAAGCATTTTTGAGGACAAACCATGGTGGATCTTCATTGAAGCAAGAAGGCTCTCTCTTTGGATCTACTATTCTCAACATTCAAGCATTTTAAAAGAAATTATCATGGGGTAGCAATTACGGATTGTGAGTTGATAGGAATACTTTAGCCTTGGGGGCTTGGTATGCTTTCTTTGTTATATTCAAATCTATGCATTGCTTTCTCATTTCCATGTTATGTTAGGATATTTAATCTAGAAGATTAGATCTTGATATTGCATGTTTAAAGACTCTTTTCAAAAGAACAATACACACACAATATACATTCTATATTCGGCTTGACTAAGGCAAAACCCTATATAGCCACCCAAAACCCCTCTTTTCAGATATTTGCAGGCGCTATTTTTGGGAGTTACAAGTATAGAACAACAGATTTAAAGAATGCAAGAAGTCTTTTGAGCAATTTAAAGAATATCTTGCTAATCCTCCTATCTTACAACCTGCTCAATTCATTAAACCCTTTTATCTATATACTTCTACTACATCTAATGCTGTGAGTGCATTGTTGGCTCAACATGATAGTGACAGAAAGGAAAGACCAGTATATTATATTAGTCAGACCTTGTTGGATTATGAAACTTAATATACTCAATTAGAATGACAATGCTTGGCTTTAGTTTATGCTTGTCAAAAACTCTGGCATTACTTACTCAATGTTGAAGTCAATGTGATTATTAAATTTGATCCTTTAAAACACCTTTTTTCAAAAATTGATCTCTCCGGTCGAATAGAAAAATGGGTGATGTTGCTCACAGAATTTGATCTCAATTTCATCCTTCAAAAGTCAATTAAAGGACAAGCTTTAATAGATTATTTAGCTGAAGCTCCTTGTCCTCATTCTAATACAACCATTACCTCAGTAGAATTCCCTGATGAGCATATATTTGCAATCAAACAAGATGATACGTGGGAATTATATTTTGATGGTTCTAGGTGCAAGACAGGTTCTGGGGCGGGCATTATCTTGATCCCTCCTGCAAAGAAACCAATCCCTATGTCATATAAATTAAATTTTCCTTGTACTAACAACATTGCGGAGTATAAAGCTCTTATAGCTGGCTTACAAGTAGCTTTATCCCTTCATATTAAAAACTTAGAAATTTACGAGGATTCACAATTTATTATGGAAAAAATCAAAGGAGGTTATCAAACTAAGAGTGATAAGATGGCAAAATATCAAGATGTGGCTCTCAATAGTCTTTCGCAATTCTCTTTTTACACAATTCAAACTTTACCTAGGAAAGATAATCGGCATGCAGACACTATGGCAAGCGTGACTTCTTTGGTTTGCCTTGAGAATAACAATGAAGACTTTTAATTCACTATACATACTCTTAAATTCCTTGTAATTTCTGATAGGGTTGCTGTTGATTTTTGTAATTTGCATTCAGATGAATGGTATTCACATATGTTTCATTTTTTGAAAGATAATAATTTTCCAGAATTGGCAACAAGGAACACATGTAATCATGTTAGAAAACTTGCAGCCCGCTATATAATTTTAGGGGAAATGATCTACAAACATTCTTACAATGGTTTACTATTAAGATGTCTTAACAAAACCGAAGTACCTGTAGCTTTAGCAGAAGCTCACTCTGGTTCTTGTGGAGGACATTTTGGTGGAAAATATTTAGTTAATAAACTCCTCAGAATGGGTTACTACTGGTAAACAATGGAGTAAGAATCTTTTACATTTGTCAAAAAGTGTCCTCAGTGTCAACAACATGGTAATTTAATTCATTCTCTTGCTTGTGAGCTTCGTAATCAAGTTGCTCCATGGCCTTTTAGCATTTGGGGTTTTGACCTCATTGGAAAAATCTCACCGGCTTCTTCTCAAGCACATACATACATTCTCACGGCTACGGATTACTTTACAAAATGGGTATAAGCTATCCCTCTTTGTTCTACTACTACAGATGTTATCTATGATTTCATCCTTAACCATATTATAGCATGATTTAGTATTCCTTCAATGATAGTTTTGGATAATGGTACATCTTTTAAGAACAAAGAAGTCATGAAATTCATGGAGAAATATCGTATACAACATAGATTTTCTACTCCCTACTACCCTCAATCTAATGGTCAAGCTGAAGCACCGAATAAGGTTATTGAACAAATATTAAAGAAAACAGTCAACAAACATGCGAAAGATTGGCATACATAACTTACTTATGCCTTGTGGGCTTATAGGACTAGTGTTCTTACAGCCACTGGCACTTCACCTTATAATCATGTTTATGGTACTAATGCTATCATGCCTTTGGAAATAGAAATACCATCTTTGCGTGTTTCATTTCATGGGATCATTGACAAAGATACTTTTTGGGAACAATGATTATAAGAGTTAGAAATGTTAGATGAACAATGAATAAATGCTTTGGAACACATTAAGGCCTATCATAAATCACTCCAAAAACAATATAATCACAAAGTCATTGAACGGTCATTCGTGGTAGGTGATTTAGTCTTATATGAGAACTAAAGAAATGTGAATGCTTTACCCGGTGAGAAAGGAAAATTTAGTCCCAATTGGCTCGGATCCTTTGTAGTAATTGAGGATTTTACTTTAGGTGCTTATAAAATTGCTGATATGAATGGTGTTCCTCTTAAGGAACCTATTAATATCATGCATCTCAAACATTATTATCCCTAATTAGTCATTTCCTTCTTTATGCATGTATGTGTTCCTTATAGAATAATTATTTTATAAGTTATGTTACTTAGAATGCATTCATACATATTTTCTTTTCCTCTTTCTTTTTAGTTTTATGCATTGATGAAAGTTTAAAAATAAGTAATCAACCATAGAACTAGAACTGTTCCAAAAACAAAGTTTTCTTCATAAATAAACTTTTCTGAGTTTGGTACATATGTGGCACAAGTGCCATATCTATTAATCTCTATCTCAATGCTCTGAAGGATGGTGACTCCTAGCTCTCTCAGATTTGTGGTGTGAGGCTGAGGATCTCATAATGGTAGTCCATGTGTGACTCCTTGATATGCTCATCTCCTGGATCCACTTCTGGGCTCTTTGTAGATCAGTCACCAGCTTCTCTTCTCTCTCCTTGC
>MU227364.1:24884-63840 GCA_018584345.1 Thuja plicata
ATTTGTGGTGTGAGGCTGAGGATCTCATAATGGTAGTCCATGTGTGACTCCTTGATATGCTCATCTCCTGGATCCACTTCTGGGCTCTTTGTAGATCAGTCACCAGCTTCTCTTCTCTCTCCTTGCATAACCTCAACTCTCATTGTACACATAGGAAGATATCTACATGTCTTCCGGGATCCTTTTGTCCTAAAAGGGACTCTCTCTTGCTAGTTGGTAGTCGGTAGGATATACATGTATCCTTAAGAACCTCGGATACAAAACTCCTCCACTCCGCTAGGCTCCCTGTAAAATTCAAATATAAAACTTATTTAAATTCTCCTTCTAAACAAAATCTTTATTAAAAACATTTTTAAGCAGTATCATACCTAGATCTCCTACCTGAGTATCACTAAAGGACCTAGATGGTGAGGGCATGGAATGACTACTCTCCCCTTTCTCACTATGTCTAGGCCTTGGTGGTGGTGTCTCGGTGTGCACTCAAGGAGGTCATTGTGATCTCAGGGGAGCAACATAGACTACCTCATCACCGGTCCTTGTATTGCGGCCTGGGGGCATCTCCTCTGCTCTCTCCTCCTCTCTCTCCTTTTCTCTCTCCTCCTCCATGGGATCTCCCTCGAGGGGAGGCTCATCCTCATCTCTCTGATCCTCCTCCTCCTCTCCTATTGGTGTGTCATCTCCTTGGTGGTTCCTCTCTGAAGGACCTGGATCACCTGTGGGGTAGTCATCGGGAAGATAGGATGGGTCCCCTGTAAAATCTAGTACCTGATATATTCTCTACTAACACCTGCATAGGATATCTCAGGGGCTACCTCTATATCCTCAGTCTCATCTATCTCACTATCCACAGTATCAGCTACTGTTAGTCGATGTATGGCACTGGGTCTCTGATAATATCTTGTAAGATATGCATACCGAGGTACTATCTGAGGACCCCCTGCATCAAACCAAACTGTCTCATCACCCTATCATAGTAATATGACATCATGACATGATTGATAGGACCTTTTAGAAGCTTACGCTACTGTGAGTGTCTCAACTGATGTCGGGTATCCAGCCACTCTATCATTTGACAATAAGGTCTCCATATCACATCTATACTTGGTATATGGTCAAAGCATACCCTCCAAAAAAGGATATCTCCGTGCTACCAGAATCTACTAGTAGATATGCAAAGGCTCTTGGTGTGCTCACATCTATCATCATAGGAGTACCCTATGGTCATGCACAAGTGTAATGCTCAAACATCCAAACCTATAGTAAGGTGCACACCATCAAACTCTCCCACTGGTATCTCACTAACTGACTCAGCTCATGATAGAGATGAGCCAATATGCTGTGGCCACATGAGATAATGACCTTGTCACTCTCCATCCTGCGTACAAGATGGGTGAATGGTGCTAAAAATACTGTACCCTTTGTGTTGGGCACTACAACCAAAGCAAGTATACATAGCATCACTCTTCGTACCAAGGGTGTCAGACCTGCTAGAATGGCTACCAAAGATATCTGATCTGATCAGGTCCTCAACTATGGTACCCATCCAAAACAATACTCCATATCTACAAAAACCTTAGGAGGACCCCGTGGTACTCTTAGTCTGATAGGCTCACCTCGGATCGGAAGTCGTAGGATCCTGTACACATCCTCCAAAGTGATTGTGATCTCTCCTGACAGAAGATGGAAGGAACAAGTATCCTCATCCCATCTCTCTGTCATGGCTGATATCATGGACTGATGGAACCTCAACTGTGGTAAGACTGCTACCTAGTACAATCCTACATCTCTCAATAACTGTATCTCATCTCATTGTAGCTCAGAGACACTCCCTCTGACAGATAATAGTAACCCTCCGAAGGAATGCTCTCAAAGACAGACTGGATCCTGCAAGCACAAACATGAATCGTATCAGTACTTCTGCATCAAATATCTTCTGTACCCACCTGACTTGGTCAAGGTTGACCTTCTAGGGTCAGGGTCAACTTTTTTGGGTTAGGGTCGACCTTATTGGGTCAGGGTCAACCTGCCCCCAAAAAGGACAAAACCTTCCTAGTCAGGGTGGACCTTAACGGGTCAGGGTCAACCTTACTGGGTCAAGGTTGACCTTATTGGGTCAGGGTCAACCTTCCCTATAAAAACATGAAAATTTCAATCACAAGCACTATAAATAGGAACTCAACTCGGGTAGTGGCTGTCTGCTGGCCAGGCACTCCCTCAGAACCTCCATGCGGCTCGCTTGGAATTCCTCTCTCTTCGGCATCCTATCTCCTGCTCCAAACTCTGCAAATGGTAAGAATGAGGTGGTAAGTAGCTCTTCCTCTTATTTATAGGGAGTAAATTAGGGTTTTACGAGGGTTTCATTTGAAATTATTTAGGTTAAATTCGATTTTTCCCTTTATATGCATTTAGATAGACATCTATTCTTTTCATCATAACTTGAGTTTGGTAGCTCTGTGTTCAGTGACGTTAGAAGCGTTGGAATCGTGATTTAGATACCTAACTTCTTAAATCATTTTAGGAAGGTTTAGGAACCTTCTAACTAGTTTAGGAAAGGACTTTTTCAACAAATTACATATTCAGTGTATAGAAATCACCTTATCACCCTATTTCACCTTCCATGAATTAGTAAGACGAATCAGGGGGGCATAAGGGGCTCTATATACTTCTCAAGATCATCATAGTAAGACTTAAGTGATCTTTGGATTTTCATTAACCTTGTGTGCTGCAGGTTGCAGATACTAATGGTTTCTCATAGATCTTTGCATTGAGGACTTGGCTATATCCTTTTTATACTTTATGATATTTTCTTACTTTAGCTTGCATATTCACGTAGCATCATATCTAAGCTAAAGTGGGGGCTAAATGTATCATCTTAAAATGGAATAACTTCCATTTTGATAGGTTTAACACCCTCATTTAGTATGTTTTGCATATTAGGTTTGCATCTATGCTTGATTATACATGTGTAGGTGAAATTGGGGTTAAGATCTAATGGATCCTCCTAGATTTCCCTATCCATGGCTCTTTTCTCTAGGTAGGACCTAGGTATTGGTCCTCCTAGGCCTCATCCCACTCTCTCTCTAGGCCCCTAGGCCTTCTTAAACATTCTGGCACATTCCCCCACTTTCTTAGGTCCCCGGCTGACCTAGGAATCTCTCAGCAACTTTCTGGTGACCTTCCTGAAACCTCAGGTCAATGTTGAGGTCGACCCTGACCTAGGTCAGGGTTGAGGTTGACCTTGACCTAGGTCAAGGGTGAGGTCAACATAGACCTCTGTTGGGTGTTGGTCCCCGCTTTCAAATCTGGAGCTTATTAGGGTCTGGAACTTGAAATAGGTCCCCAGGTTCGGATGCGAAAGTGTTTTCTCTTATATTTGAATTAATACATTCCCTCCTTGGTTGGTGATTGTGATTGGACCATGATTTGAGGTGAAATTTGAATTTGGATCTCTTGCATTGCTCTAGGAGACCTATGTTGAGATCTCTATATAAACACTCTCTTTTGCCTTCATTTGATCATGAAACAAAATCAGGAGATGACATGATGAAATAATGAGGCAAATAAGAAAGAGGATGATATAGAAGGACAATCTAGGAATAAATATCATTACCTTCAATCAAGAATTTTTGAGGACAAACCATGGTGGATCTTCATTAAAGAAAGAAGGCTCTCTCTTTGGATCTACTATTCTCAACATTCAAGCATTTCAAAAGATGTTATCATGGGGTAACAATTACGGATTGTGAGTTGATAGGAATACTTTAGCCTTGGGGGCTTGGTGTGCTTTCTTTTTCATATTCAAATCTATGCATTTCTTTCTCATTTCCATGTTATGTTAGGATTGTTAATCTAGAAGATTAGATCTTGATATTGCATGTTTAAAGACTCTTTTCAAAAGAGTAATACACACACACTATACATTCTATATTCAACTATTCATGGAGGTGGAGATCACCAAAGTGGGAGTTTGACTAAGGAAAAACCCTATATAGCCACCCAAAAACCCTTCTTTTCATATATTTGCAAGTGCTATTTTTGGAAGTTGCAGGTACAGAACAACAGATTTGAGACCAGATTTGGATACCCTTTTCAGCAAACTATCAAGATTCGTAAACAAATTTTCTGTCAACACTGTGGAGGTCAAGGTCGACATTATTGGGTCAAGGGTGACATTTGTGGGTCAAGGTCAACAATTTTCATAAGAAAACATCAGAACGGAAAAAGATTTTTGGGTTTGGTTCGTCTCTATATTCTGGTTCCAGATTATACTTTGGATTTTCTAGAAACTCAATACAGGCTTCAGAAAATGATTTTTTCCAGATCTGCTATTTTATGAGGTAGGTATCTTATCCCACTATTCCTTACATACTCTTTCCATCCTTTTGGTCATAATAATTAAGTGTAAGAAACTAAAATTGGCCTTAGGATCTCTTTCTTATATTATTGTGCAAAACCCTACTTAAGAAATCCTTCATGAGCCAAATTTAGACATTACACTCTCTTCCATAAACCTAATTGGACAGTCATAGCTCACCTAGGGTTTGGCTTTAAAAATAGAAAATTAGTTCTCTAGGCCTGCTAATTGAATATATACACTATACAGAGGCTCCCATAACATATTCATCCACCTTTTGTAGTTTCCCACAGTTGGATTTTATGGGGGAGCCATGAAACTAAAAACTACCTAGACTATACCAGCAAACACACTAAATCCTAAACAATTTACTAAGCCTATCTAATCAAACCTAAACAACTTTCTTACTGAATGAAAAATTCTTCTATCCACTCCTACTACATGGATCCAACACTATATCAAACTTCTCACTCCATTAATACACTATTACCATCCAAACAAGTTGACTGTATCAGAAAACCAGAACACTTGCTTCTATTCACTTCAAAAACTAGCATACAATATGCTCTACCTCAGGAAATAAGACAAAAAGTATCTTAAGATGCCTCTCCAATGTTTTTAGGCCTCCAACATTGATTTTCCACTCCTAGAATGAAGGGAATCCAAAGTTGTCAAGTTGCATGCAACATTTGTAAAAATTACAAATGTTGTCATGCCAACTTTTGAGTATCTTTTGCATTTATGATGCCAACTAACTCTTAGGACCTATAACCCATATAACTTAATGAATTAACATTGTTAAGGAATTTTTAGGCACTTTTCACACTTTTCTTAGGTCTAGGACACATTTAGACCATATTTCCCATTTTAGGCCTATCCTAAGGACTAATAACTTGAAAACAACCTAACCTAGACTAGATTGGATTTAGCACTAATGACTAATCCATTTAGTCACACACATTGCAAGACCTTCTAAGGTCAAAAGTAAAATCACTAACTTGGCTAGAGCCAGTTACAAGCGAAAATTGACTAAGCATTGGGATTTTGCCTAGGTGCTCCTGCACCAGGAGGGGAATGTTGACGTAACTATATTTCATAATCGTATTACATTGTTTGGTTGTATAACTATGCTGGTTGTATAATTGCTGACTCTTTTGGCATTGTATAAAAGCACACAATATTATCACATTAATACAACAAACATTTTCTATTCATTGGTTCTTTCTTTGATAAATTTCCTCTTATTATGATCAAATTCACATAATCTCACCATCCATATAGATGGATAGGCATTCCAAAAGATATAAATTTAATACTATTTATTGGTATAAATTTTTCAAATAAATCAATATGAAACATGTCTATAGTTTATATTTTACATTTAAATATATGTAATTATTATGGAGTATACATCAAACTTCATCCTTTAATTCTACCATATATAGCAATATAGGCACTTCAAAAGTGAGATGCACTATCATTCTCACCACAATTTTGATAAGGGAATTCTATTAGAGAAAAGCTCTTGAGCCGGGATCTCGAATGCAAACACTTCCACAAAAGAGAGAATAATATTCATCAATAATTATATATTATGTCAGAATGGTTTAAAAATATATATAACCCTTCTTATATAGGCAAGGCAGGAGAGAATTGAGGGCACATGAAATGCCATGTATCTCAATCAGGAGTAGGTAAGCTCAACTACTTGGGTGAAAATAATAATGCAACCTAGGAAATATTAAATGACAACTAATATGTTGGTAAGCTAGGCTAGACTTAGGCATTGTAAGTAGATGAAAAACAATTTACTCCAACATCGCCCCTTAAGTGTAACTTAGGGAGAAAAACACATTATGCAAAATGATGATGACGGGTCTTGGCACCAAGACCATGTTAGGTACCCATGTACAATGCAATGACACTAATCTTATACAAATGGAGAAAAGAAGAAAACATGATGGGACATAACTCCTCTCTAAAATAAGATAATGCAAATAAACATAAGTGATAGGATGATTGATGTTGATAGATGTATGGAGGTATCAAAACCAATATTTTCAGTCAAAATATTGAAGATGAAATTTATACAATATAATTACATTACCATCACCATTTTTTTTTAAAGAGTTGAAATTCAAAATTCTAAAACATAGATAATAATTAGGGTAGCCTCCACCTACTGCACATGAATGTGTTTGAATGTTTGCAAATATTCTTCTACACCTTTTCCCTCTCCTAACCAATATTTAACCAATTCTCCAAATGTGAATGGCTTGTAACATTGTGGGTGCTCATCATCAATAAAATTAGAGAATGCCTTCAAATCCATGTCCTCAGAAAATCCATTTAAGAAACCTACAGATAAACGAGATTGTTGTCCTTTCACCATCACTCGATATTTTACATTAAGAACCCTTCCATTACTCCATGCTCAGTTTTCCAAAATTCATATAAATGTATAATATCAATAATATATATATAAAAGGAAAATAGACATAAAATACTCTAGTGACCTCTGAATCTCAATCCATATAAGGAACAACATATTTGTTGGAGAGAGTTGTATATGATACCTAAAAGTAATCACCCAACATAGCAATGAATGAGTTAGGGATGGGTTTCATGTCACTCCAATGGCCTGCCTTGTCACAAACTTGAAGGCCACCACAGTCATCTTCTAGAAGAAGGTTAAGACTGCCCAAATCCGTATGAGTACCAAGACCGACTGTTTCAGTAGATAGCTTAGAGTGCAAATCATACATATTCATATGTAGGAGCACCTTCCCTTGGCCCAAGTGAGTGGCATAGTAGTTGTTCATTCCCACACTTGCAGCAATTAATTGCAGCACTTTATTATACAATTCCATCATCTCGCATGTATAATCTTCCATAGTCTGGATGTTCCCAAGGCATTCAAATAGAAAAAAAGGATTTTCAACGTTATTAGACTTTCCAAATTTTATATTTCATTGTATGAGATTTAGTATCATTATAAAAAAGGAAAAATCTTTAAAATCAACATTTTGGATAATATTTTATGATGTACCAAGAAAGTGAATAGAATCATAGAATGTAATCTAAAAGTTGATTTTAAAATTCTCATGCAATCAAACATTTTTAGTATCAAAAGGTATTAGATAACATCATATGATCTTTCATTAGAAAGAGAAAAGAATCAAGAAGTATAATCTAAAAAATGATGTTCAAAATCTCAACATCAAAGATTTTTAGAACCAATGTTTTAGATCACATGTGATTTATACTTAAAAGAGAAAAAAGAATCACAAAATATAAAAGAGATATAAACTAAAACATCAATACTAAAAAGATTTATGCGATGAAAACAGTATGAAAATGGATCTTTGAAGAAAGAATAAAGAGGGGGAAAACCCCACCAAAAGCTTTCATTTCCATGGGGCCACAGAACATTACAGAAGTGTTTGATACCCTGAGGATCAGGAATGCTAGAGAAGGTCATACCCAAGCTTTCGTAAAAGGGGGCCCGAGCTATTCTACCTTTATAACCAGCATAAGGAACGGGAGAGACGTTTTTCTTCTTCGTCTCTATGGGCAGCTTGAAACATTCTCGGCATGCCTGGTCTGCTTTGAGGAGAAGATCTGGTGTGATTCCATGGTTTATAATTCGAAAGCAGCCCAGTTCTTGGCAAGCTTCTTTTATCGTCTCTAAGCAATATTCCTCCTCTCCCAAGCGAGAGAAATCCAGCACGGGAATATCATCATACTTTGCTTCACACTCGTAAGAATTCATTGCAGGTGCCATTTTAGTCACTGCGATATCCTATAACACAACACTAGCTGTTGAATTTTGACCCATTGCTGGCAATGGTAGCTCGACTTTTTTATAGAGCTTTTAACAGGTACTGTATATCGCATAAAAACAAAAATTAGAATCTCATTCCACACAGACCTTGCAGATTTATGCACGTTCAGGGGCGTAAAATGCAATAATTGAGTTGTTATAAATATTATGATTTAGGTCGCCATCCCACAGTGCACCAGCGAATCTACTGGGACACTAGGACGAAAATCAGATCAAGTATGATTTTCAGTTAATTAACAAATATATGCAAGTGGATATCTTATTGTCTGGATAGAAACCCATCATGAGGCAAATGTATATCTTATTGTCTTGATAGAAATCCATCATGTCACAATGATTATATTATGATGAAACCGTTAGTTATGGCGATGATACTCAAAAACTACTGCTTTATTATTAGATTAGATCGGAGACATTGCTCTCAACCCTTTGAAAAAAAGGTACTTGTAATTGGAAGTCATTACGAAAGATATAGAGGTTTATATCTTTGAGATTCGGCCACAATTGTCAAACCTACATATCTATTCTTTTTGAGAAAAGAAAACCTCATTTCTACAAACTTCTTCCTCCAAAACTATAATGGGAGGAAGAGTATGATGAAACTATAATAGGAGGAACAATATGTACCATCATAGCTTTCCCAAGACCTTTCAAAGCCATTACATCACATTTCAAAGGAAGATGAGCATGCATGCACAACATTGTGATATTGCTATTGGGTTTCAATTGTGTAGTTTTTTAGTCAAACTCATTACACCATGTGTTCATGAGTAGTGGTTCACAAGAACCCATTTCTCATGAGAATGAATGGAACACTTAGCACTCATTGCATCTAGGTGATGCTCACATAGGTGAAGCATCGAGACTTCTCGGAAGGTCACCCATCCTAGTACTACTCCAGCTCAAGCACGCTTATCTACTGAGTTTCCTCTATGGTTAAGGAAACTTTGCTTGCAACCCCATTTGCAAAACCTTTAGCAAGTGTTGTGCCTTGTGAACCATTCATTAGAAAGCCCCTTAAGCTCATCAATTGATAAGTAAGATATATTTTCCAGAGCAAGTCCAATTTTGATATTGCTATCAGGATTCAACTGTGTAGTCTTTTAGTCAAACTCATTGACCCATGTTTCATGAGTAGTAGTTCACAAGAGCCCATCTCTCATGATAATGAATGGAACACCTAGCACTCATTGCCAAAAGATAGCTAAAAGATAGCCAGTTATAGCTTGATAAGACATGCCACAAGATTTCCAGCGCTTCAAACTGTTTGTCAATGGGACACCTAGCTCAAAAGTTATGTAAACTAAAATAAGAAATATAAAAATGCATTGGATACATAAATGAACTGTGAATGGGAGATAAAATTATTGGTCTGTGCTTTGACACATCGTAGGGCATCTTAGGTTGGAGATAAGATGGGTGCCAACTTTAAGCTAAATTGTAGCCCATGATTTTATAATGCAATTTGACAATTTCATGTATTGCATCTCCTATATATTAGGTGTGTGAGATAGAGGTAATTGGGTGCAAGAAAATAATAGTTGTTGAGTTACCTTTGGATTTCTGGTTGGTTATACTCTTGTGAAAAGCTTTCTTTGGAACTATATTGTAATATGTCATTGATTTTTCAATAATATATTAGGTAGCTTTTGGAGTGGGGTTTTTCTCTTGAAAGAATTTTCCCTAGTGCGCTCGAATTTAGTAATCATTTAATTGAGGAGATGATTGTAGGGATGATGTGGATAGTTCACATTTATTTAATCTTAATCTTCAAAGTATTTTTTGTCTTTCCCAAATAGCGTAGTGGTGTGCAATTAATAGTTTTGGTAGTATTAAATTGTTTGGGCTAAGAGGATTGGCTCCTTCAATTGCAAATGATATGGATCTATTATGATTGTTTTGGAGGTTGCGTTATGGTGTTTAGCAATGTTTTGGGTTCTATTACGCATTGGGTTGATCTACAACTCAATTTAATTTATAGTGCACATGTTCAAAACCAACTTATTTTAATTTATATTGTACATGTTCAAAGCCAATCTATGTTGCATTACACATTTTCATCTAACAATAATTTTTGGAGCCAACCTAATTGATGCATTGAGGTATTGCAGAGGATATAAATAGAAGGAAAAATTGGTTGTGAATGATGTGTTGAATATGTGGTATATCTCTTAGCCTGAAGTGTGCAAATTCAGTTTGATGGAGTAATTATACAAAAAGGAGTTTTTCATATTAGCATAAGCCATATGCATTTGTAATTGTAGTTCATATCCATGTTGTTTATTGTAAACTATGTGTTTATTATTGCTAGATAGTACATCTCTTAAATAGTTCCATATAATTATATATCTTTCTCAATAAGTCCATTAGGGAGTAGTGAGCTTCCTTAGGCAGTGATCCATAAAAAAAATATTTTAATTCTTGTTCCATATAGTGTGAGTCAACTCTCATCATGTTTTTTCCATGTAAAAATGTTGATGTATTTGTGTTGAATATTGTGGTGGATGCTTTTCTTTCAATTTCTTCATTCACTTGTGGTTTGGAGTTTAATTTACAAATGGAATAATTTAAGTTTTAGTATATATTGATTCCCCCCTCCGCAATATTTTGATGTGCTCAACACTATCTTCCATTGAATCTTGCCCTCAAGAATGGGAATACATACTACATACCATCTTCGCTTTGTTTCTTCCTAAGGAGAGGAACCTTTCTTGAAAAAATTATATCATCTTCAAAATTTAATGAACAAATCCAACATCATCTTAGCCCTAACTATATTGAGGGGGTAGTATGAGTCGGAAGAGGAGGAGTCTATGGAGAACATAAAAGATGAGGACTATGCTTCTAAGGCTAAAGAGATCGAGGAAGAGGAGAAAGAAAAATTGATGGAGATAACTGGGAATTTGAATGAGTTTTAGGAAATGGTGAACATGGTGTGTAACTCCCCCAGCCATACTGGTATTGACCCTTTGGAGAACATACCACCTTCCCCTATTCTAGATGAGAAAACTACTTCCTCTCACCTCCAAAGTCAGAATGATGACTTGTAAAAGAGAATCGTTTCTTTAGAGGGATATGCTACTATGTCAGTGCATGAAAAATATCAATTCAATGATGTCACTCTCTCTATGTAGGGTAGTTGATGGGATTACGAAAAAGGCCCCATTTGGAGTTGTCACTGGCAAGAACAGGGTAAATAAAGTGGTGAAAAATATGAAATAAATCCATATAAGTGAGGAAAAATAACTTGATGAGGATAACGAAGATTGGAAAATCCTACTTAATAGCCTTTCTAAAGTCTAGGATAGAATTTCTAGGTCTAATGAAAGCTATGTCTGGTAGTTTTTTTAATTTGTGCTCTCATGCTCTATTTTGGTTATATGATAGTTTTAAACTTAAGCTTGTTTTTATGGTTATCACAACATAGTTGTTGTTTATTGAATTATTGGAACCTTACGAAGATGCACTCTAGTAGTTTTTGTAGTAGTATGAGAAACATATACTCTTTAAGATGTTTGAAGATGATAAACTATGACAACATTAAGGTTAATAGTATTACTGATAGGAGCTCTTTGAAAGTGACTGTGTCAGTTTTTGATTAGTTTTGTGGGTGGGAGTTTTTGGGCTTTCTCTCGATTGTAATGGCCCTGAGTAGGGATTATTGTGCTGGTTCTTAGTATTTATTCTATGGTTATGGGATCATGATCCTCTCCCTGTTGACTTAGTCAAAAACAATATTAAGGGAAGCTACGTAGAATCTCTTCTTCTACTCTTTTATGGAGAGATTTTTCCTTGCAATGGGTTCTTTCTATGTCATTCTTCATTGAGATCATTTTTTTCATCTCTTTTTAGGAAGGACTTTTGTCCTAAATGGGTTTTCTCCTTTTCTCTATTTGTGAGACATTATATTGCGCTGTATTTGTACATGGGTACTTGACACGGTCTAATAGTTGAGGCCCATCTTACATCTTGAATTATTTACATTTGTATAGATTCTCCCTAATTTGCACTTAAGGAGCGGTATTGGTGTGAAAGGGATATTTTACTTGGCATGTTCATCATCTACATCCTAATCAAGCATATTAGTTAATAGAGTACACATATAGGTCCTAGGAATATTTCTAGATGTCGTAGTTGTCATGTAATTTAATCTTATCATATATTTACTTATTGTTTCCTAGATTATCTTATTAGTTGTCTAAAGTCATCAGATTAGGACATATGTTATAATTTTATGCCATCCTATGCTCACCTTGGTTTGTATAACCAAGGAGTCACCTTTGTAACTCATTATGTGGTAAGCAATCTATCATTTATATCCTTTGATAAAATAACATTATTCTTTCATAGCTTATATCTCTTGTGCTTTCTTGAAGTGCCTAGATTTTGGGTGGCTATAAAATTCAGTAAATCATGCATTGTATACATATCATTATACACCAACTCTTATACTTATTTTATTAGGAGATACAATTTGAGGGATCACAGTGGGGAACTTAAGGGGGAAATATTTGGAGATGATTTTATCCAGGAAATTTTTAAAAAAGTGATTAGTTTGTTGTCACATTTAATTTAGGATTTATGGTTTTAGGTTTCAACTTAGCCTTCACTTTTTCATTAAACTTTCCAAACATTTCGAATGAAATGCTTCAATATAGACTATATAAAGGTAATATCCTATGCTATCCTAAAATAATTTATAAAATTTACACGGGGATCCATTCAAACTAAGACTCATATCATTAGCCAATGTGAAGACAACATCTTTCAAGTCTTCTTTGGTAAAAATTTGGTTGCAAAGAATGCACTGTGAATTAGAAACTTGGTACGATACCATATTGACACATTATTGTAAAGGAATTGACAGATCCAAAGTATACTCTTGAGAAAAAAAAACTTGCTCATAGTGTTGGACAAAACCTAGAAGAATACCATGAAGCTCTTTCAACAGCCACTACCCTTCATGTATATGCTTTATGGAATGAGAAGAATGGTGAGCACACAAGGCTAAAAAAATTATTCAAAACCTTTTCAACAATCTTTAGCAAGTGAATTATATCCTTCATTTGATTATAATTTGTGTACAACTTGAATGAGAAAAGAAAAATGAAGGAAGAACACTTTAGGAGGAGTCTTGCGAAATTTTTATTCCCACTTGGTGTCTTGAGGCTTTAGATGATGACTTTCTTTGTGGAGAAGATGTCTTTTTTTCGTTCGTCATTGATCATAAAAGAAGAAATCCACGCTGATCAAATTCAAGGTATGAACTTATTTACTTCTTCTTCATATGCTTGTGAGTGTTTACAACCAACTTGTAGTAGAAAATTTGAGCCACACGAAGGCGAATGACATAGTTGAATGGTCACGCTTCCCAAGCAATAATGACTTGGTGGGGATAGAAGGTGGTGGTCTTTTATAATAATGGAAAAATAAATCTATTTGGAACCCATAAATGTAGAGGAGACATGTAGTATAGGTTACGAAATCATTCCACTAGAATAGCTAGTTAGTCCCATACTTAGGGTGAGGCTCTAAGTTCCAAACACATTGAATACAAATTGATGTACCTTATGATTAAGATTTGACATGTTAAGGAAAAATTATGTCTTCATGGAATTAGGATTAGCAACATTTAAGAAATGATCAACAAGGAAAAGTAGCCAATAAAAGAGAAAAGAATATTGGATTGACATCATAGCACAATATAATTTTAGTTATTTCATGTATCATGTCATGTGATCTTGAAGGCAATTGATATTTATAGAAAAGCCCCAATTTATTATGCATGTAAAGAAATAGGCCTCTCTTTTGCTATTTTTTAGCACATAGGCAAGGCTCCACTGCTATCATACACCATTTTAATGATATTGAAAATTTCCAATGTATAGCAATTCATAAATGAGTGTCAAGAGGTATATCCTTGTTATTAACCTGTCTAGAGTTGAACAATTATTTTACAAATTGACTTAATGAGATTCATAACTTTCAATAGGAACTAGAGAGGTGCCCATTGTCATTTGACGGGCACAAATTCTCCCTCTTATAATTTCCTAAGTGAAATATAAGGCCTCCTTTTCCCAATAAAACCAAGGGAATTAGATTGGAATTGTTCATGATTGGTCAAGACAAGGCTAACATCAAAAGAGATGTTTAAACAATTTTTGCCTCACCAAATTTTTCCTTTACAATGGTTCAACTTCAATTGATTTCGGAGGCTTCAAAATATTTTTTTGTAGTTCGGTTCCTAAAGCCAAAAGCTATAGGGGAAGGATTTTTTGTTCATAATGATCTTTAATATTTGCAACTGAATATGTTGGATGAACCTTCCTCTTTCTTCATCGAAGGTGGTATCTCAAAAGAGGGTTCTACAAGAACCTTTGGAGGCAAGGAAACTAGAAGGAAATATTATATATTGTTTTCTAAGGATTGGTGTTGATAGAGGTGTTTGTGATGTCAATATAAAGGATGTGTTGGGTATATTTAGTTTTACCAACTTGGATAACAATGGAATATTTGAGGTCCTTGGATAGATCTACGTCAACACACACCGTCTACTGAGTATAAGGCTAAAGAAGAGACTATTTAGATAAAAATAAATTAAAAAACTCTAGCATGGTAGGGATAGATTAAGAGACTCAACTCCAAGGACATTGAAAGATTTGTCATCAGAAATGACAAATTCTCACATTCAGGGTTTGAAAACACGCAACGTGGAATGAACAAGCCAAGGGCTACAATTGAGCACCAATAATGGATCTGATATGAGTTTTAGGCCCTGCCAACACACTTTGAACATGCTTTTGGGGAAGGCCCTACCCACAAAATATCCAATCATTATTAAATTTTTGAAATTTAAAGAGAAATCAATTGTGTCTCAATAGAAATACTTAATGAAATATTTTGAATACATATTTTTTTAGATGGGGTGCGTCATTATCAAACTTCTCAAATTTTCTCAAGTCTATTATTTTTTTGGGGTATAAGAGCACTTTGAGTATACAATCACAAACAATGACGACAAGAACAGATAACACAACCCAGGTCATGAAATTCAAACTTGAATATTTAATATTTTTTAAGCGATGTTTGATTTGCTTGAACCCAGATGCTCCGACATCACATTCATCAAAATATAACAAAACTGCATATGATAGTCAATAGAACATGTTGACATGGAAGGCAAACACATTCTATGTGTAGCTTCACAAACTATGGATGAGTAAAAGTAAAATACAAGCCACATATGAAACAAGTCTCTTAGAAGATTCCTCTACCCAATTTCAATGTATGGTTGAAATTTTAATAAAACTGTATACTTGAAATATTAATGAAACTATGTAAAGGTATATCTAAATTATATTGAAAATAATTTAACCATGTATTATTTCATTTTTTTAAGTTGAGGTAGGTAGGAAGGATCTTGTTTCTTTTGATTTCTAATTTAACAATAAAACATTTTGATTTAATATTGGAAAATAAATGGTTGCTCATGGTTCTAATGAGATGTTTTTTTTTCTTTCATTTAACCCAATAAGGTCTACAAATTATGGTACATGACATTCAAAGTTAAATAGGACATTCAAAGTTAAATCCGTTTTTGTTCACTATTGCCTTATCATCTTACATTGTAAAATCTTTTCGTGAATGTTATAAATTAAAGATGTACTCATGGCTTTTAGTGAATAGTTTTAGATATTTCCTCAAAGGTTCTCATGAGGCCTTGTGGGTCTTGAAAATGTATTCTTTTAAATTTATATGACATTTATTATTTTGTTGATGTGATATTTATGTTTCTAGATTGCATTATTTCATTGTATGACTACCATTGAATTATTTTCTACCATCTCTATTTTACCATACATTAGTATCATTTTCTATTATTTACATTCATGTTATTGGGTTGTGTTATTTCATTGTATATCTAAATTCAAATCTTCAACCTCTTTTCTTTTTTTACACCACACCAATTTTTGTTGTACATGGAAGTTCTAGTCTATGGTTTATGTGAGATTGATTATTGTGGTTTTATAATATAATGTTATGATTAGATAAAGCGGGAGAGGGCCCAAACCCAACATCAAAGTAAAATAAAGTCCAAAAAGATAGTCTAGAGAGAATTCACTAGCAATGAATTCTAGAAACTAAACTAATAGAAACTAAACTAGAAATAGAACCAGAAAAAAAAAACACAGTACCAACACCCAAAACCAACACAAAGCACCAAAAACTAGGAGACCAAAAAAGTAGGCAAACCTCCTTTGTAAACCAGTAGCTAGTTTTTGAGCTCCTTCTAATTCTCAATAAAGGAGGCACATTTTAGAGGCCGAGTAGAAGAAACATCACTAGAGACAATGTCCTCCCTAGTCGCCACTTGCAAGTTGTCCTCATTCTTCTTATGTTTCATATTTCTTTCCTCCAACTTAGCCTATATGGAACTGATTGAGAGGTTGGTCTTATCTAGCATGCTCTTGTTGTAATTGGTCAACTCAAATATTTTTTGTTAAGTTGGGATTCATTCCTTCATCTTAGCTAGTCCATTAATTATTCCCATTTTCTCCTCCTCGCACGGGACCTAGTTCTTCAAATCAATAATTTAGTCCTCTATAATCTCCCAATTGTTTAACTTCTACACAAAAACATCAGCAAACTCCCAAAGAATCACATCCCCTTCCCCTTAGTTCAATCCTTAGCCTTCCTTTTAGCTTCCACTGCAGCTTCAAGCTTATTAATTTTTATTCTGGTGATCTGGAGCTGGAAAATGAGCCACTTTCTCATGGCATTTTGTCTATTGAGACAGAAACACAACTCATCCACTTTTCTACCCACAAACTCCAATTCATACAAACCAGCTGGGGAATTGGATAAATTGGAGTGGGAAGACCTTTTGAGGATGAAAGAGTCATCAGGATAACTGACTTGGGCATTTGGCGAAGGGGGAAAATTGGACAAAGAGAGAGAGAGTTAGCTATCAATTCTTTGGGGTCCTCGCAGATTCAGCGGACCAAGTGGAAGTCAACTCCTCACACAGGTCAACAAAATATTCTTTGGGTTGATCAGGTCCCAGGGATTTACACTTAGCTTTGCAGATAGGATTCACATGGGTAGAGGCAGGGGAGGGAGTACTAGAGAGAGCTTTGGCTTGAACCTGGATAGGGCTAAAAGTGAGATTATTTAGCTCAATCAAGAGAAAAGGACAAGCGTTAGTTTGAGGCGTAAGGTTGAGATGAAAATTATATAATCCTAGGATGAGTCCCTAGTGGAGAGGAACCCCATCCTTTTCCTTTGCCTTAGACATAGATTGAGATAAGGAATCTAAAAAACCCAAATAGGAAATGTGAATTTAATGCCTTTATGAAAGTGGTTTAACATTTGAAATAAATGAGAGTGGAAGCATTTGTATCTACCTTCCAAAGTTATGAATTTGATTAAAATGGACGCAATGACCTTCCACTCACCAATAATTTTCTCTTTGTTGAACCTATTTTGTAATCTTGACACCTTCTCACTAGGGTCTAAGAAGCACCGAAAGTCCTCTTTGTAATTAGCCTTGGAGTTACGTGGCAACTCTTTTCCCTTGATACTCAAACTAGTCATAGCGATGATGGTTTCCATTGAAACAACAAAGGAAACTTCACCAATGGTGACCTTCCCATCCACCCAAGAATAAAAAAACTTATGGGAAGGTTCAGGGTTGAAACCATTCATATCCTCAACATAGTTTCCAACCTGGTCATCTATAATAATCTTTCACACCTAATATTTTTTATATTCCTCATTGGTGTCTGGCTCAATCTAATTTAAATCCCAACCCATCCTTCTAGAAGAGAAGCCACAACTATACAGAACCCCAAGAACACTGGAAAAATGAAGTCGCTGTGTATTTCTCAAGCCCCAAGGAAATCACATAAACCCAAAGATTTTTGGCTCAGATAACCACAATATGTAGAGAAAAATCCAAAAACCAAAACATGAGCTCCGAGAGGGGTACTCAACATATCTTTTCATCATAAAGTTATGTGATGTCTTCATTATTTCGCAGTTTGGAAATATCCCTTCCGATCTCCACATGAACTGCCTCAGGGAGTGAATTCATGCCTTAAAAAAAAAGTATTTTTTCCATGAATCTACCTTCCACGACAAGCCTATCTATGGTGTCACTACCCTCTCAAAAAGTGTGTTGGCAATGAAATGCCTCCAATGTAACAAGGTGATCAGATTGTTTTTCAAAAAAATGTGTTGTTTCCCATCCTGCCTTGAACTTGCCTGTCAGATTCATAATTACATTCATTATGTCACCCTACATAATGAGCTTTTGATAACCATGATTAACAACTAACATCACCCTGTGGTAAACCCCGTATGCCTCCTCCAACTTGGAAATTTGAGATCCTAAGTTCACCATAAACACTGTCATAATGGCTCCCCACATGTCTCAAATGAGATGACCCCCACCCGCGTGACCTGGGTTCCCTAGAGAAGAGTCATCAAAGTTCAATTTGACCCATCTAAGATCAGTGGGGTGGGGTTTTTATAATATAATTTTTTTTATTTCAGGGAAAAATAGGTTTTGAACAGGGACCCGAAACCCCTTACAAGCTAGAATAAAAGTTTAAACATTGAAGCGCTCCAAAAAGAGACAGGACTGGAAACCAGTACGCTAAAGCCAAAACTAACGAAAAAAAACCTAGAAAAAAACCAAAAGCCAGAGACCAATGAAAAAATAGACCACCAGAACCAAAAACTAGAGCCCTAGACGAGCTCCTTACAAGCCTCGTCAGCTTCCTGCTTCGCTTCAGATATCTTCTTTATCGCTGCATTGAACTCTGAGAGTTCCTGGATCCTATCATGAATTTTCTTCCTTCTTGTTGATCTAGTTCATTTTCTGGGGCCATTATCTTCCAAGTTCTCAGTGATATCCTTTGGTTTTTTACTGGGGGATCCAATATCCAGCTTAGCCTTAATGGTCAGGAAACAATCCATGGCTGAACCCATAAATTTTTTGTAGTCTTGCATGTGTTTTTTCATGGTATTCTCCATGGTTTCCATTCTAGCTTGTAACTACTGCACATTTTTATCCTCATCATTAGTAACCCTGTCCACCATAGTTTTAGGGCCAGACTCCAACAGAGTCTGTAGAGAGTCCACCTTAGCAGCAATAGAACGGTGCTTAAGGTTTAAATTATTGATCTCCTGGAACACCCATTTAATTAACTGGAAGGAGTACATGGAAGCAGCTTTGGCTGTTTGGAGAACCCCAAAGGGAGGATCGATCTTATCGTCCATGTATTCCCTCAGTAATTGAAAATTCCTTTCCTACAAGTCCACCGTTTTGATGAAAGGGATGTTCCGAGAACTACTAGGGGCATTGTCTATCTCCCTCTCTGGTAAAGTTGACTCCTTGGCAGGGGAAGTATTCTCCACCTCTGTCACATCCTTCTGAGTGTCCTGACCACCATCCATAACTACTTCAAGTTTCAGAGATATAGGCACGTCGTGGTCTTCAGAACTATCATACTCAACTAGAATTGGCACTTTCTAACCTCCCACATCCTCCTCCTTCTTCTTATCCTCTTTGTTCTTCTTGCTACCTGAGGTTTTTCCCTTGTCCATAGAGCCTGTAACCTCATCATCCATGTTATCATTCTCCTCCGAAGCTGAATTCAAGACGGAGGAAGAAGAGTAACTATCTTCCTCAGTGGAATCAGCCATATTATCATAGCCTTCCACACTGTCAGCAGAGGTGTCCATATCCATGGTAGTCTCCTTATCCTTCTTTAATTTTTTACCAGTCAAACTCTTATCTTTCACATTCACATCCCTAATTCTCTTTTTACCCGAACCAGATTTAGACAGGGTTATGACAGGGCTAACACTAGCCATCTTCTTTATGTGTTCAACAATTAAGAGAATCAACCCTTCATGAAGAATGGGTTTCTTCTCCTTCTTCTTGTGCTGGGAAATGCTTAAACAGAGATATTGCAAAATGTAGAAAGGCAGGGACACCCTAATTTTATGCTGAAAATGACAAAGCAAAACAAAGTGGTAAGAATGGGCTCTTTTAAACCTACTATCCAAGGTTACATACTCCATGACCAACATCATAATAGTAGCCCAAATTTCTTTGAACAATGCCACATCATAGCATCCTCCAGACTCTTTCACAAGGATTTTTTTCTCCTCCTTACTCTTGGGAAAGCGCCGAATGACCTTTTGTGAAACCTTACTGTCCCAGAAGAATTTGATGCCCTTCGTGCTAAGCCCAGAAATCTTAGCAATGAAATCCTTCGTGATGTTCATAGTGATACCCGCTATAGTAACAGCCCCATTTTTCCAGGAATCAACAAATAATTTGGTAGCACTGTCTTTCACCCCATGCAATATTTCCATATAGGTGGTAAGACCCCCCTTCTAAAGAATATCCCAAGCTTCTGACATTTTTCTCCATTTGACATAGTCCTTCGGCTCTTTGTAGTTAAGCCCACCTCCCATGATATCACAGCTCACAGAGACAGTAAAAATCACAGAGAGAAGCCAACTGTTATGATAACTTGTCACATTGAAATTAACAAGGGTTAACTCATGTCTACAATTAGAGTTCTTGGGAAAGACACCACTTTTGTCCTCATTTTCCTCTGATTTTTAGAAATGTGTTTAATCATCATATCTTCTCAAGATACGCCCAATCAACCCTCTTGCTTTGGGATCTTTCGAAGGCCAACTTGGCTTTGATATCGACAGTCAGATTTTTATAATCGTGCCAAATCATGATGTCCCTGGATTTAACTGCAAAATTGGCCAACTCATCCACTGTACCATTCACTTCCCTATAGTCATGAGAAATAATGACTTGATTAAACGAATTAATTATGACCCTAGCCTCCTCGATGATCTCCTTAATTTTCCATGATGGCTTAGTCTTGTCACTAATACATTTTAAAATATTGAGTGAGTCACCCTCAATCCACACCTTCTATGCCATGTTTTATAATATAATGTTAATGAGGTTGATTATTTTAATTAAATAAATAGTTTGAATATAAATTGTGTATTTCAATTTGCACATTGTAGTGACATAAATCATTTACCCTTACAATTTCAAGATTTTTTTCGCACCTACTTTAGTATGATCTACCCTAGTTTATTTTAAGACCATACCATACCATGCCCATGTAGGACGAGCATAATTTGACCTAAGCGAAACTATATCTCTGAATCCTTTTGGGAAATGGTGTGTAACACAGTCAAGATTGATGACTATTTTTTTTGTAATTTTTTACTAAATAATCTTTTTTATTAATTTTTTCTTGGGCATGATTGCTATTTTTAAAACTTCACATGTACGACAAACATAATTTTACATAAACCTATCATTTTAAAATTTTTTTTATATAATCTGTAGTTTGATGTCATATAATCTTTTTTCAAGAAACCTACAAATAAAAAAATTATTAAAATAAGAAAAAAAGCCTATCATTTCAAGTTTATGCACTTGTTCAGTAGAAATTTATTGAAAAATATAAAAATTAATCAAATTTAAAAATGATTTATATGTTTGGAATCTACATAGTCTCATTTGTAATGGCTTTTTTCATCCAAATATTCTATATAAAATTAAATCTTATACTTGGCTAGAGTGTGTATTTTGTTTGAATATTGAGATGGCGTCTAAGGTTCACGTTAAACTAGATCCAAAGCTAGGGTTCAGTTAACCAAGAATTTTTCCAAAACTAAACCCAAAGCAATTCCTAGGGGAAGATTTTAAGTTTTATGAAACAGGGTCACATTCTATAAATGTGACCTCGTTTTGTAAACGTGATTGTTCCGTATTTTAAATTTACAACGTATAGAAAATGGAGCATGGTAACATTTTATAAATGGGGTCATGTTTCATTTTTTTACTATTTTAAAAAAAATTTACAGTAAACTTCTACTAAAACATCATATGTACTTTCAAGTATGATTGATAACGATCAATTCTACAATTTTTTTATGTTTCTTGTCTTGTTGATGCAATATTTTATTCATTATTAGAAGGAATCAATCATTGCGAGCATCTTGGAGCATTTTGGAAGGACTCAACCATCCTAGATCATCTTGGAGCTAGAGGGAACTACATCATGAAAAATATTTGCAATTTACCAACCTATAGAAATGTAGCTCTGATTACACAATGGAGGGTGGTTCCAAGTAAAATTCTATAACTTTTGATCAACCTTTTGGTCCATAATATATCTCATTTGTAATGAGTCTAATGCAGTTCAAATACCCGACTATTGATATCAACACATTCTTCTCATATGCATTTGGGGATGAGGATAGCTCATAACTATTCATGGAAATATATAAATTTGATGAATAAAATAATAGTATATATAGTTAATATAATGTGTGACCCATTTGTAAATATGATAGGCTCATAAATTAGAGCCTATCAGGGAGATAAAATTTTTCCAAATATAGTATTTGGAAAGTGTTGATGGAAATGTCATTTTGAATAGCTTAGAGACAATGGACATATTATTTGAAGGGTTTTTTAAATGTTTTGTTCACATCTGTCATGGAAGACAAGCATACGTAAAAGAGAATCATAATCAGGGTGCTTCAAATGGTCGATAGAATTCCACAAAAGAGATGCCATCTCTTGAGATGATCGTAAATATGCACAAAATACATACATTTGTAGGTAAGGATTTAGAAACTCCCAAGAAAATGTGACTACCAGGTGTAAGACAAGATTTGATAACCTTTTGTTTTTTGATATTGCTATAAGAATTAAATTGTGTAGTTTTTTAGTCAAACTCATCGACTCATGTTTCATGAGTAATAGTTTCATGAGAATTAATGAAACACTTACCACTCAGATAGGTGATCTTCACACAGGTGAAGCACCAGGACTATTTGGGAGGTCACCTTTCCTAGTGTTAGAATTTTGAATTATTTTGATTGTCACTAAACCTCTGCAATCACCACCTACCAAGTAAATATTACCCATATTTGTGAAGACTTTCGAGGATGAAATCTCTAGTTGTCTCTTGACGTGTAGCAGAGAACGGGAAACCCAAATAGTCAAATAATTTATTGTTGGTAGGTAAGTTTGAATATCATTTTTTTGTGCAGAAAATTGAATGGATAGCCCAAGACAAATGGAAAAAATGTTTTCCTGATTATTCAGGCTACTCAATAAGAATGGTTTTTTTCTCTGTGTGATTCATATTTTGTAGCAACAACAGCTATGTGTATGATTGAATGTGCAATGAGTAGTGATTTCTCTTGAAATTCTTTGTAGCTCCAAGTGAGAAGATTGTAAGAGCTCTGTGAAGCTCCAAGTGTTTGGGTGCAGCTCTAGATTATTGCAAATTAGTTTGTAATCAATCATAGTTTATTTTTGAGTTTGTATTTTTATTTTTAGAAGTTCATTTTCATATTTTGATTGAAAGAAAGAAATCAAATCTTGCATAGCTCTAGTTTTGTGTATTGTCTCCATTTTAATTGGTATTCTACTTTGCATTCCCAGTGATTGGGAAAATAGAGTTACAATATCTATGTGTATGTTCTCTGCCATGTTTTAGGGATTTTTATTTGTTTGGTATCAGAGCTCCCTTATGACAGTTTTATATTTCCAAGTTGGTATCATAGCTCCTTTGTGGGAATATTTTACATTTCCAATTCTTAGTAGTACTCCATTTCAAGTGTGCTTAACTACTGAATTTCCTCCAATATTAAGTTTTCTTTACTTGCAACCCCATTTGCTACTGATAGAATGTATATTACAAAAATGAGATATTAATAAGTATCTTCTATTGTAGGGTCATTTTTTAACTACAAAATAGTTATTAAAAGTTTTTTCTATGGTTAAATGACTTACAATTCCAAATCATTGTGTAAAAACTTATATAATCACTATTCTTAGTCTCTTCCATGGATGAATATCAAAATCAAATCAATATGCCCATTACAAATTCCCTACACAACAATAAATATGTATACCCTTTTATTATCTTTAATAAATTACATAATTATATATTTATACATATTATAACATATATGGGTTTCTATCCAAAGCATACCTATATATAATATGTCAATGTGAGTTCATTTCCATGCAATAATATTGCAACACCATTTGTACCTTTTTCATTTATCCATTTAGTCTATTTCGTATTTATGAATTTCATGGATATTATATACATATAATCCACTATAATTATGATTCATTCATCTTCTTAATGAATAAAGCCAAGGAGTTGTAAAGAGGTTGTAAATTTGTAATAGTATTCAAATATAAATGTATGTATGTTGTGTGCGTGCATGCATGCATATGTGTGTATTAAGTTAGTTTATTTTACTTCACAATAGATATCATCTTAAGCTTAAAATGTATTTTCTTTTAATCACAACTTTAATGAAGGCAAATACATTCATGTTCTAGGATAAGTTTCATGCAACCATCCCTCTTTTTTCTTCAAACACATTAGATTGAAGGAGCTAAATGGTGTCATAGCCTTGATATCTCATCTAAGATGGTGATATGCTTAGAGTAGCATATAAATGGATAAGAATTTGTCTTACTGAATATAAAACCTACATAGTTTTATATGCTATTTTACAATGTAAAATACCAAGTAAAATAAATAAATTATCAATCACCATCTAAATTTACCCTAATAAACCATATTAGGGTTTTTTGAAATTAATAACAAAGGTTTGGCTCCTAACACAATATATAATGTCTTCAAATGATTTCCTCCAATAATGGAAAATATGGATCTCCAACAATCTTGTCCTTCAATATAATTACGTCTTTGTCATCTGTGGTGGTTTTTGGGTAAGTATGGGTCAATTCTATGATTTCCTTACTGTGCATAATTTTTTGAATTGTTTTTTCCTATCTAGAGAAAGTAATTGAACTTCCTCTTTGATTTCTTTCTGATTTATTCTTTGTAGTCTAGGATACCCAGTTCATTATATTGACGCATTCAATTTGAAGTCCCAACAACAGGTTCCTCATTACATCTCATTTCTAGATTTTTACTTTTGTAGTGGTTAGTAGTTTTTATGCCAGGAATCTTGTCAAATTTCTAGCATTTTACTTGGTCATTACACATTCACATAAAATCAAATCAAAATAAAAAGAAGAAATAATTATATAAAAAAACCAGATCTCCTTTAAGATTAAAGTTAGATATTCTTGTTATTTTCCTCCAATGAATAATATTGATTTGGATCAAGTAGGTTATGTCTCTAAGCTAGGACTTAATTCCATTACATTTTATTGAGATGTTATTGCAAGCCTCCTCTAGTTTCTTAATTTGATAGTCTAAATCCTTTTGGTTCTTCACCTACTTTTATAATTAAAACTCAATATTTATAATTATATTTTGTTATGATTTATTTTTTAGTGTTATTTATTTCCTACTTCAAACCACTTGTTTGATCTAACTATCGTTATATTTATCCCTCTAATTGAGTTACTATTATTGTTGATGAATATATATGTATGCGGTCATTATTATTAGGTCATTTGGATCATCTTCTTTATATATTTTTCTAGTGTTATATTATAATGAAATAAATAATATTTTGTAATGTAATTAAATTTCTATCATTAGCCTATCTTTTTTATTGGTGACATTTATTCAAAATCAATCTAGAGCCTTATAGAAGAATGCATGAGTATGTTTAGACTTTCTATCACTATAAAATTTGGTTTCTTTTGTCCAGTAACTAAACATTCTTTACTTTTTTAAAAGCATTAGAATATTTTTGAGGTGTAATTTGTAGAGGTTGGATTATCTATGATATTTTTCTCATTTCTATGTGCTTTGGTACATAGAGGGTTTAACTTCTTCTTGTAGGTTTTCTTATTGCTAGTTTGTGCACCATTTTTAGCAATTATGAAGTATGTGTAATCCTCTAGGGATCGAGTACAACTTGACCCCATCACAAACCATTATCTAGGAAATATTTTCAGCTATGGTGTAGAAAGTAACATTAAATTTATATCACTAAAGAAGGGTGATTTCTTATATAGTTTGTTATTGTACTTGTGGGAAATATTTTTGGTTAATTTCAAATAAATTTTGTAGCTAATTTAGTGAGTAAATAAGTTAGTGATTATTTCCTATGCATGCTAGTTTAATCAGAGGTTGAAAAAAATTAAATAGGTAAATAAAAGAAGGGATCTTCAATAAATATTATGTATGAGATCATAAAGAAGATACAAGTTGACATCCACGAAATATTGATCAGTAATATAAAATATTGAAATTACTTTGTTAAGAGCTAGGGGTGGTATTTCAACATATGTTGGTCTCATTTTATAGAGGAATGTCAGTCTCATATGATGGAGAAAATTTTGATAAATTTATTACAAGGATTGAGGTTATAAAAGTTATTAAGCTTCATTGTGTTATTTTAGAGAATGGTTCACTTGATTCATAACTTGAAATTGCTCCACTATCTAGTTTATTAAAAAAATTACTATAGAGTTTTAAAGCAATGGCTTGTGCACAGGTCATAATGTACCATTTACAAGTATAATGGAGCATATGACATAAATCCAATAATATAATTAACAAATATAGGGAATGAAAAAAGAGGACCATGGGAAGCGTAGTAACAGACTTGAGGACACCCTAAATAACATGCAAGATAAAATTAAGGCGGTGGTTATTGTGAGTAAGACTTCTATGAATAAAAATACTGAAGGACTAATGGAATTAAATTATCAGGGGGAGGTGCTTCAGGCCTTTGCAAAAGGTTCTCCTGCTTCACATTCAGTTAGTATCAAGTCAATCAAAAAACTCATCGCAAGGACTCAGGCTTAGTTGGGGATGCAGAAGTTGTCACTCAAAAGATGGACAAGGGTATTTTACTTGGACCTACTACAAGACTTAGAAGTAAGGATAAGGGGGTTACCCCTATAGATAGTATTGTCAATAAGGTTAGGAGCATTATGAGGAATTTATTTGTGAGAATGAAGATCTAGTTAAAAGTTTGTATGTTGCATTGGGACATTGCTCCCCTATTTTTCTTTTTTTGTATTTTTGGTTCATATTTGTTTAGCGCCTAGTTAGCTATTGGTTGATGAATTTCTCTCTTTATCATTTTTGATGTATTTGTGACTTGGGTTTCTGGGCCCTGTAAAACCATTTTTCCTTTTATAAAAAATAAATATTGGGAACAAATAGAATGATGTTAGTATGGTATCTATTAGTTGTTCATCCTAATGGTTGAGAGATTATCCATCGATTTCTCCATATATGGAGGGGACTCTTAATTCCTTAACCAACAATCTAGTTTGACCCTGCATATCAAGGGTGATAAAAAGTTGAAAGGCCACCTCAAGATACTTGCACTTGTTTTAAGGTCTTTATTAGCAAAATCAGGACGTGCTTCATTTTATACCTCTGTAATATACCCAAGAGTGGAGTGGACCAATATGGAGTGATGCATTATTATATTCCATACTACAAAATTAAAATTAAAATTTATAGTAAAAGTAAAGTTAATACTATTATGACAGTTCTCCATTTATATTTTGACTAATATTTCAATTATAATTAATGCATTTTCATCTAATTACACTAATTTACACCAAGCTATAAACTAATAGAGTTTCTCTTAGACAATGGTATATATTGAATATCTATTTATTTTCATGATTTTTGTTAAACAAACTTCTATTATAACAAACAATGACAACTTAGATCTTTATTTTTATATGATTTGATATATATTTATATTTAAAATATCATAATCTTATGAACATATATTTAAATGACATCTTTTCATACTTTAACCTTATAATAAACCAAATTTATGCAATATTGTTTAATGCCCAAATGTATAAAGACTTTGAGTTATTTTACAAGATTTTTCTGAGGTCATTATCTTAAAATAGATTGTACATATACTTAATTATAATTATAATGATAGCTATATAAAATCATTTGAATCGTGTTATTTGAAATAGAAAAATAGAACTATTATGATGGGAGAGGCTTGCCAGCCAAAAATGATTTGGTCATGGTCAAGGCTCTAGAAGGTTGATAACTAGGTACTTCATGTCCTGCTCCTCTCACAGTTGCAAATATCAAGCCTTTGTAAATTACACTATAACCCCCCACATCTAGCTCTGTGTTCATCCAAGGATACCACGCTTTCTCAATTGGAAGCTTTAATGCATTAATGGAATATTTCGTGCCAGTCACAGGAACCACTGAATCCACATCTCCACTACAATCAAAAGTATTTATCAGTAATTAGCTATTGCACCCAAATCTTTATTGAACTAAACACTTTTTTCACAATAATATTGTTTTTCTCTTTTATACCTGTAGACGAGTATTCTCAATCCTGCTGCCATCATTCTTTGGTATATTGGAAACATTGTGGTTGCAGTCCAATTATATGAAAGTACACCGCTATTTAGAGAAGACGATTGGAAAATCATTAGATGACAATCTTCCAAGTCTTAAACTTTGTCTGTTTAAAAATATTACATGCAAATAGTCATACCTGCATCCAGTCCATGCATAAGGTAAGTTTGTTACATTTGCGTGAAGAGCACTTTGTACTTCTGGGGTGTTAAGGTAGGTAAATACATAATCAGAACTACATGGATCAAATCCATCTAATCCACTTGTAGGAGTATCATCCTGCAATAGAGAAAGTACGATATTTATGTTTATTTAAAATGTATAATATGATAGATAAAGTTACTACTTTGATATTTTCATGTCAAGATATTCTTCAAAACACATTATTTATATACTTACAATAGAAGAAGATCTCCCAAGTATATTAGGACCAGAAGTGCATAGTGGTGCATATATATTATAGGGATCTATAGGTCCTTCAGTAGACTCTGCTCTAGGTGTAAATGTGTTGCCTGCCATGTAGTTCAAAGGAGATGAAGTGCAACGTTGGTTTGCATAATCTCCATCTGATATCAATGCATGTGTCCATGCATAATCGATAGAACCACAATCATCTGTCTCCTCATTCATAATTCCATTTCCAATCTATAAACCATATTTTTCCAATAAATAAGAATTTCAAATAATTTACAATATGAATGTATGTATGTTATTAAAAATATATTGTTCTCATTCATAATTCCATTTCCAATCTATAAACCACAAATTTCTAATAAATAAGAATTCCAAATAATTTACAATATGAATGTATATTGTTTACCATATTTTTGTCATATAACGGTCATTAAGAACTATTCTACTTTGAGGGATTTAAAAAAGAAGAAAAGATAAATATAGTTAGCATGCATAATAGACCAGTTTCACAGGAAAAGGGGGAGGGAAAGGAACCTTACCATAACTCCCTTGAGATTAATGAAGGATGTATTGGAGTTCTTATTCTTAAGAATTGTGTCTGCTAATTCAGGTACATAGAACCCTACATGTACACACAAATAAGACACAAGAAGAGAGTTTGTTTATAACATGAAGACAAGCTTTCTGTGATCAGATATCAATAGAATTACTTAGACATACCAGCGTAGCTTTCTCCTGTTATATAGAACTCTCGATTCTTGTACTGTGGAAATCTTTCAAACCAATTTAGAAGAAACGTGTACGCGTCTCGAGCTATTTACCCATGAAAAGCATTTGTTTTGATTAGTATATAAATATTGAGAAACAATGTTTTTATTAGGAAATCTTCACTTTATGCATTCATGTCACAAAATCTCTTTCATTATTTGGTAATTGAAATACCAGTGTTATCATCATTGCCGTTTTGATAATCAGAGGTGGTATTGGAGTATGAAAATCCAACCCCAGCAGGCGATTCCAAAAACAGGGTGTTTGCAGCTGCAGAATACAAAAGCTAAATGAAACTCTGGGTATCAATAGTTATGCAATTCCATTCTTTCGAGCTGGGGAAATCAAGTGTGGGGTAATATATGTAAAAAACCTTGGTTCCATGCATATGAATTGTTAGAAAGAGTTTTGCCATCTGGTTGTACGCGGAATGGACCCAATTCTGTCATTGCTCCAAAACCAAAAGACGAGCATCCTGGCCCTGATACTTCCAACAGTCAGTAAGTTGTAATCTTACTTTCAATAGATGGGTCTTCAATGAAAAACAAGAAAAATATGTACTGAACAAGAAAATACCTCCATTGAGCCAGAGGAGTAGAGGCTTTGTAGATGGGTCTTCAGTGGCCTCTGCAAAATAGTAGAAAAGTGCTCTTCCCGCCTGTTTATCAACCGTCACATATCCTGCATACTGTGCAAAAGTTATTCCTGCTGGTTGGCCTGGCAGAGCAGTTATTTTGTCCTTCTCCTGCAATCCATCTTGATTGAGCTTCCATGAATATTCATTGCTAATGGAAGGAGCTACCCATTCTTTTGTCTCACTCCTGATAGCAGACCTCCTCTTTTGTACTAATTTCGACAATACTTGTTGGCTACTCAGCTGATGAGAAGGATGAGCCAGAACGGCTAATGCTATCGCCAACACTATTAAATTTTTCATTTTGAACTCACAAAAACATCTACTGAAAAACAACTCGAGTTGAGCCTTAATAAATAGACCCAGTTTTTAGTTTCCTTCCCAGATTCTCTCAATTAACGTACACTTCTCTCCGCTAATAATTATAGTGTATTGGAATCATCAGGATGAATTAACACGGTGGGATATTCACCAACTTGGTCTTTGTTGTTTGGAAGAATTTGATCTGATGCCACTTTGTGTCGGAGTGTGATAAATCTTACCCCATGTCGCATTCTCCTTATAATCACGGTTTGTTTGTTTGCAGCTGCTTCTTATGGAAGTCACTGTTGTGATCACTCTTGCTTCATTTTTATATTCTAGTTCGATTTAAGCTACCTACTTGCTGTCCTTGTATAGAAGCTGTTTAAAATGTATCAATGTCCAAAGTTATAGTATAAAATCTGTTCCATTGTCAATATTGTTTCTAGTCATATTAGTGGGGTTCAAAATCAATAGAAGTTTCACTGTGTAATTACATAATTGGGGATTTCTATATGCATCTAAGATGTACCTTTGCCAACAGAAAATCTAGATATGGCCAATAGATTTTAAAAGGTTCAATATACTTAAACAAAATTAGAAAAAAAGGTCCTATCAACTAGCACTTGCATCGAAGGAGGTTCAAGGGATAAGTCGATAGAAAATTATAAGTAGAAATTAAATCTATTTTATTTTTGTTTGTATGTAGAAAATAAAAGGTTTCATTTTTATATAAAAGTATAAATTTTGTATAACAGTTAAAATATTAATAAATTAATTTAATTCTAATATATTAATATTTATTATTTCATAAAAATAATTAGAAGCCATACACAAAATATATTTAATGAAATAAAACTAGATCAAATATCCTCAACCATTATAGAGACTTGTGTAGGAAGATTTAGAGCATAAGCATTTGTCAAGACAAGGAAGGTTTGATGTGTTGTAGATATCACATCTGTGAAATATTCGATAGACATGCATGAAAAATGTGTAGACATCAAATAGTGTGCATGAATAATATGACATAATTGGATGTTATTTCATAGAATACAATGATTTAGTGGTAGAACATTTAGAATTTATTAGAAAGGATTTTACAAAATCTAAACGCGAATTAGAAGCATTCATGCAAATGCAATATGTATAAACTTAAAAACAAAGAGGAGGCAAGCAATTAAGTTGGAACCATGGTTTTTAGATCAAGAGTATAGAATTTTAAGATCATGTGTTCCGTCTAATAGATCCTCACACACAAGGGTTAATTTCATTCTTCAAAGTTTGCAGATTGTGTAGAGAAAGTAAGACTAGTTGAATACTTGTCTATGTTTATGGTCAAATAAAGAAATACAAGTCCTCCAATGCAATATTTATTACTATTGATCCAATATTTCAGAAAATCAAAACAAATGGTCTTAAAATTTGTGGAAAACCATCATAGGGGTATGCATGTTTAATCAAAAAGTTTACAAAATATAGTAAAATGTGTAATGCACTAAAAATTTAAAAAATGACTACATATACCTGATCAAATCTCCAGTTTGCTAACGCATGTTTGATTTTTTTTGATAAAAAATATTTCACCAATCTAGATACCTTTCTCAGCTAGGCTTAATATGCACACTCTAAGAAAATTGACCACTTAGGTGGCTGGTGCAGTCATTGCTTCCACCAACTCCCATTTTTTTTCGTTCCTCTAAGTAGTCTAATAATTATAACAATCAAATGCCAATTGGCCAATTGTGTCAAATAAAATTTAAATCACCATTTTCATGCTATAGAAGTTTGAACATATTAGAAGAAAGAGATAGCTTGTTATTGCAACGAGTAGAAGGGAAATGCTCTGATAGACATATATGAAAAATGTGTAGCATAGATAAGGCATATGAATTATTTGACCAAATACCTCAAAGAAATATGGTCTAATGGAATGTAACAATTCTTGGATATATGCAAAATGGATTTATCGAAAAAAAAATCAAGAACTTTAAACTTGATGTGATGGGGAGGCATAAAGCCAAACTTGAAAAACTTCTCTGGACTCTTTATTTGTGCCAAAATGAGAGCTTTATAGCACTGCATAGGATTCATAACAAATTTTTTTCCCAAATATTGTATTTTTCACTACCTTTCTATATATGTGTGCAACATGTAGAAGCACATACACGGGGTTTGAATTGGTTGACCTAATTAAAAAGGTAAAATTTTCCCAATTGTTTCTTTTTTGTTTGGAAGTAGTAAACATATAGTATTGCTTAAAAATATGAATGATAATTGCTCCATCATAACTATGGAATAGGAATAGAGACTGCGATCACCAATGTTGATAAGAAGATTTCACATGTTTTTAGAAAGATGTTTCATGGAGTGTGAAACATGATGTGTAACATTTTTGGTATTTAAAAAGTTGTGATAAATACAAGGTACAAGAAACCTTAGCTAAACAATTGTTGTAAGGTGTGCAATTGTATTCCAAGCAGGTATTATGTTTTTGATAAAATAAGCAGCAAGAGGGTGCTGGCCCATGAAACAGGGGACTAGAAGCACATTAATAGCATATTAATGGCACCAGTCGAAGCTTATAGCAGATTAACAATTTATCACAGGCAATAAAAGTTCTGCCTATATCAAAAACAAAAGTTTCAGTTCTACTTAAAAAGATAAAACTAGAGAACTTACTAATAATAACATCTTCAAGAATATTGTTTCTAAGCCACGCAGGGCTCAACCAAAACAAAAATCTAAACTTAATATTAACCCCCATAATAGAGCGGGGGAACCATGGGACCAGCCCAGTCAAAAAAACCAAAACCATAGGCAACGCAATTAATTCTTCTCTCCCAACCGTTTGGACAGTAGGGATCGTGCCCATTCCTCCTGGAGAAAGAGAAACAGGTCTCTATTCTCATCATTTGCTTCCAGTTTTCCATCATCCAGCTTCTCTTGCACGTTGCAGAGGGTTAACGACGAGGCATGCATCACTTTCAGAGAAAATTTGTTTGTCCTCCTGTAGAGCTCCATCATGTCCTGCATACCCATTTTAATCTCTTCAAGAGTGAAGTACTTCATAATAATGAGACAGATTTTAGGCCAAAAGTCCAGTAGCTCCTCTTTGTTGAAACCCCCCTATTTTCTGACTGGCAGCTCTCCATCTTTGAAGAATTGTTTGAGGCTGGTAGGGTCTACAGTTTGGCTAGTTTTTTTGTACTTTCTCCCCACCATAGGGAGCCCTGTAGCCTCAGCGATGACCTCCTCATTTAGCTGAAAATGGATTCCACCCACCGAAACATTTCTGTTGTTCCAGAAGGAAAAAAACTATTTAGATATTTTCTCATCATGGCCTCCCTTCATACGTTCCATGAAGCCCCAAATTCTAGCTTCCTTGCAATAGTGGGTGACCAACGGATCAGAAGTAAAGACTTCATCAATATTATCTGGTTCGATACGGAGAATATTACCCCCCATATCATAGGTCTGGTCTGCACTCGTCGGGATATCTTTGGGGAGCCGACTATAGTTGCATGCCATAAAAAACCACTCTTTTTTGCAAATCCATTTCAAAAAAGGCCTATACATACCTTGCCGGTTTTGGGGATTTTGGAGATCCAGCTCCGTACTGACATATCTAGCAAATCCCTGGGTAGCATAAATAGTAATAATAGCATTACTATCAATAATCGCAAAAAATGCCTTTTTACACTGACATCGATCACACCACATGAACAAAAGGTAATTATTGAGCTTTATGGGACTTTGGGTTTTGTCTTTCATAATCACACAGGTAACTCGAAAATGCCAACACGTGATCGAGGAAGGAAACGTAATAAAGATTCCAGCCTGGCACATTTAGACAATTGTCTTCATTTCTTCCTCGATGATATGCTGAGTCATCAGAGGTAAATCACCAACTAACAACCAACTATTAAGCTTGGTTTGTTTTAGCCCCATAGCCGCTAGAGAGTCAGCCACCGAGTTTCCCTCTCTGTAGGTATGGTCTATAGAAATATGCTGGAAGCTCACAAGAAGCTCACGGATCTCCAAGATAATGGGACTAGTCCGCCACCTAACACTCGCACCACTCCTAATTGCCTCTATTATAACTTTGGAATCACCTTCAATTTCCAGCTGATTAAAGTTCATTTTTTTTGCAAGTTTAATCCCCCAGAGAAGAGCAGTCCCTTCCGCCTAGGTGACAGTACAGTTATTGATAGGTCCCACATAAGCTAGAAGGCAAGTGCCATGGTGGTCTCTCAGCACTCCTCCCCCACCGTGCCCATGGTTGTTAACTTCCCCATCAAATTTTAATTTCATCCTGCCTCTAGGAGGGGCAGTCCATTTGGTGGCTTTCCTGACATTCATTTTTGTGCTGTCATACCTGGAGAACCCACTCAGGAGGTTCCAGCGTTCCGCTATCTTAGCTTCCCAGGCAACAGGAGGCCTAGGAGGGAGCTTCCATTTAGCCATCCTAACATTTTCACTCAGCAGCTTAGTTCTGATATTTAGGTAGGAATCAGGCTGGATTCTTGTCTCCCTGAATATCCTATTGTTCCTTTCCTTCCAGATGGACTAGCATATGTGCGGGGGAAGCATACACCAGAGGAGTTGGAGTAGAGGGTGGTTTGAGGGGGATCTCCATTTAATGAATTGGTGCACCTCACCACCAAGGACCCATGAAATACCCAGCCTGTTAAAAATTCCACACCACATGCTAGTAGCATAATCATAGTGGATGAAATGGTGATTAATTGTTTCTTCCGCCTTCTCACAGAGGATGCATCTGTTAGCCATTGAGAAGCCTCTTTTAGTGAGGTTATCTTGAGTTAGGATCTTACCGTGCATAAGGGTCCACCAGAAAAATTTTATTTTAGGCGTGAGTTGGGGGATCCACACTTTCTTCCAATCCCCTAGGTTGCTTTCTTCCTTAAGAAGCAGGTTGTAAGCCGAGCTAACAGTGAAGGCCCCAGACTGGGTGGGGGTCCAGATAATAGAGTCTTTAGTCTTAGAAATTCTGATACTAGACAGGATGTCCATAAGCTCCTTTGCTGAGTGCTACAGATCCGGTCTCTCCCTTAATTGGTTAGGTATATCAGTCCAAATCCTGTCGTTTGTATAGTTGGATGCTCTAATACCCAGGGTAGGTTGAAGGAGATCCATAATTGGTTTGAATTTATTACCCAACTGGGGATTGTTCATGATCCAATGGTCATTCTAGAATCTAATCGATCTCCCATTTCCAATTTGCCAAAAAGCCCCTCTGGTTAGGAGGGCCTTACACTTGCATATATTAATCCAGAGTTTGGAACCACTAGGGTGGTCGCTGTTGAGGAACCTAGATCTGTAGGGGTGACCTTGAAGATATTTGGTTTCCATAATTCTGCACCACTCCAATTTTCCCTCAATGAGCTTCCAGGCCACCTTAGTAGTAAGGGCCTTGTTCATCAGACTGATTTTCCTGAGGCCAAGACCACCCAACCTTTTCGGGAGGCAGACAGTGTCCCAGTTGACAAGTGAAATCCTCTTTTTTTCTTCAGTCCCAGCCCACATAAAGGTTCTCTGGATTTTTTCCAGTTTTTCAGCCATATTGCTTCTGATTTTGAAAAGGGATAGAAAGTAGACCGGGATCCCCTGAAGGGTAGAGGCAACCAATTGAAGTTTTCCAGCATTGCTTAAAATCTTTCCTTTCCAACCAACAAGTTTCTGTTGGGTTCTTTCCAGGATAGAGTTCCAGAATTCCAAGGAAACTTCTTTGACCATGAGAGGGAGGCCAAGGTAAGTCGAAGGGAGCGAGGCAGCTAAGCATCTCAAAATTCACAGCACCTTATTTTGAACATCCACTGGAGTATTGAAGAAGAATAGCCGGCTTTTTTGATAGTTAATACATTGACCCGAAGCCCAAGCATAATAGTCCAATGTTTGTTTCCATTGCCTAGCCTCAATAATAGAAGAATACCCAAAGAGGAAAGTGTCATCCACAAACTATTCCAACACCACTTGAGGGTGAGTGGAAGCAGGTTTGAAGCCCTGTAACTTCCCTACAGTGGATAACATACACATAGTCCTGCTAAGCACATCAGCCACCATAATGAAGAGGTAGGGAGAGAGGGGTTCTCCCTGTCTGAGACCTTTCTCAGGGGTGAAATGTCTACCCGAGGAACCATTAGTTAGGATAGAAAAAGTAACCGTTTGGGTACATTCTTTTATAATTCAGATAATCTTTTCATTAAAGCCCATTTTAGCCAGGATTTTGAGCATAAAGGACCAATTCACTTTGTCAAAAGCTTTGGAAATATCAAGTTTAAAGGCCATACCTGGGGCTCTGCATTTTTCCATCGAGTGGATAATTTCATGAGTGGCAATGGCCGCATCCAGGATCTGTCTACCAGGAACAAAACCTTTCTGTGTGTTGCTGATAAGCTTGTCAAGGAGAGGCTTGATTCTGCCAATCAGGATCTTGGTGAGGATCTTGTAGAAAGTATTACAGAGGCTGATGGGTCTGAAATCCATCATAGACGTAGGGTTTTCAGTCTTAGGGACCAGCACAATGTAAGTTTGATTATGATGTCTAAGAAGACGCCTAGTCCTAAAGAAGTCTCTGGCAGCTCTAGTAACATCATTTCCCACAAATTCCCAGTACTCCTGGAAGAAAGCAGGGGGAAATCCGTCCAGACCAGGGGCTTTGTAAGCTCCCATATCAAACATCGCCTTCTTAACCTCATCATCAGTGACCTGCTTCGTGAGCATGTCATTATCCCCAGGGGAAATAGCACTTTGGATGTGCTCGAGAAGCATATGTTGGATGTGGTCAGGGCAGACAGGGCCCCTTTCCGATAATAGGTCCATAAAGTAATTAACCGTAATCTAGTTAATTTTTTCCTTTTCCTTGACTTCATTTCCCCCCTCATCCAGGAGAGTAGAGATGGTATTTCTCTTCTTGTGGATGCAAGCAGACCTGTGGAAAAAGGTCGTGTTCTTGTCTCCCTCAGCAAGCCATTGAATTATTGATCTTTGCTTCCAGTAAATTTCCTCTCTTTTCAAAGTTTCCTGCCATTTAAGTCTAGTCCTCTCCTCCTCCACCTGTATCTGAGATGAGAAGCATCCGGAAGCCAGTTGGTCCTAGAGGGAAACAAGGGTTTCCGAGAGATCAGTTTTCTCCTTGCGGAAATCCCCGAAGTTATGTTTGCTCCATCCTTTAAATTCCTTCCTGATAATTTCCAGTTTCTAAGATATCCTAAACATTGATGTACCTCTGATATGAGTCTTCCACCATAAATTAACCTAATCTCTAAAGGAGGGGTGGGAACACCACATAATTTCAAATCTAAAAGGCGACGGGTTGGACGTGGGGGAGTCCAACCAGCAAAGAAGAAGGGGGTTATGGTCAGAGGTAGTTCTAGGGAGAGCTGACAAGGTGGAGTTCAGGCAGAGGTTCCAAGAGGAGGTGGCAAGGACCCTATCAAGTCTCACCTGGATTAGGTGAGAACCTTTCCTATTGTTGGACCAGGTGAAGGGGTTACCCTTCAGAGTAAGGTCCAAAAGGCCTGTGGAAGTTATAAAATCCGCCAGCTCCCCCATACTATCCGAGTAATCTATGAGGCCACCACACTTTTCAGAGGGGTACAGGGGGTGTTAAAATCACCAGCCAATAGACAGTTCGCAGAGCCACCTAAAGCAAGCTTGTGACTCAACTCATTCCACAGAGAGGCACACACCTGCCTGGTGTTCAGAGCATAGATATTAAAGGAGGTCCATTCAACCCCATACCTCATAAAAGTGACAGCAAGGTAGTTAGGGGAAGAGTTAACCAACTGACCAGAAATTCTGTTCGGGTTCCAGAGGGTGGCAATACCACTAGACGCACCTGCAGCTTCAGAATAAAGGAAGGCAGCCCCAGGCCAAAGAAGCGGTGCCAGAGTAGCAAAGGTACTAGCAGACATTTTAACTTCTTGTAGAAGAAGGATCTCCAGCTTGAGATAAAAAATATAGTGTTTAACAACCATTTTTTTGAGGGAGCTATTCAAACCCCTCACATTCCAAGAGAGGCAGTTCATCTCTTACTTTTGAAGCTAGATTCCAAGGTTTGTTGCCTTCCTGCCGCAACCTCCCTTGTGGTTCCTTTCTATCTTCTTACTCACTCTGATGGTCTTCCTCTTGGAGTATCCACCCCCACATCTGCCTTTTTATTTTTGGTTTTCTTTTTCTGTGTTTTCCATTCCCCCACCTCATCCTCAGAGCCATCTGTTGAGCTGAGGGGGCTTTTC
>MU227364.1:70113-85101 GCA_018584345.1 Thuja plicata
CTGGCCAACCAGCAGGAATAACGTTTGCACAGTATGCAGGATATGTGACGGTTGATAAACAGGCGGGGAGAGCACTTTTCTACTATTTTTCAGAGGCCACTGAAAACCCATCTACAAAGCCTCTGCTTCTCTGGCTCAATGGAGGTATTTTTCTTGTTTTTCATTCAAGACCCATCTATTGAAAATAAGATTACAACTTACTGACTGTTGTAAGTTGTCTGTATCAGGGCCAGGATGCTCATCTTTTGGTGTGGGAGCAATGACAGAGTTGGGTCCATTCCGCGTACAACCAGATGGCCAAACTCTTTCTAAAAATCCATATGCATGGAACCAAGGTTTTTTAAATATATCAACCATGCTAGATAATGTTTTTCCCTAGATGGATATAATATAATTGGTTATAATCATTTATATCAGAAGTTTTTTCCCACCCAAAAGACCATTGTTCAACATCACAGAGAGATTCATTTAACTTTTGTATTCTGCAGTGGCAAACACCCTGTTTTTGGAATCGCCAGCTGGGGTTGGATTTTCATACTCCAATACCAGCTCTGATTATCAAAACGGCAATGATGACAACACTGGTATTTCAATCGATAAATTATGAAAGAGATTTTCTGACATGTCTGCATACATTGAAGATTTCATAATAAAAACATTGCTTTCGAATATTTGTTTACTAATGAAAACAATGTTTTTCATGGGTAAATAGCTCGGGACGCGTATACATTTCTTCTAAATTGGTTTGAAAGATTTCCACAGTACAAGAATCGAGATTTCTATATAGCAGGGGAAAGCTACGCTGGTATGTCAAACAATTTAATTGATATATCTGAACATAGAAAGCTCGTCTTTGTGTTATAAATAAACTCTCTTTTGTTGTATTATTTGTGTATGCAGGGTTCTATGTTCCTGAATTAGCAGATACAATTCTTAAAAATAATAACTCACGTACATCATTCATAAATCTCAAGGGAGTTATGGTACTTTCTCTTCCCCTTTTATCTATTGTGCATGGTAATCGTATTTATCTTTCTTGATAAATCCTTCGAAGTAGAATAAATCTTAATGATCGTTAGGTATGTGAGAAAAATATGGAAAACAATATACATTTATATTGTGAATTGTTTGGAATTCTTATTATTGGAAATTATGTTGTATAGATTGGAAATGGAATAATGAATGCGGATACAGATGATTGTGGTTCTATTGATTATGCATGGTCACATGCATTGATATCAGATGAAGATTATGAAAGTCAGCGTTGCACTCCATCTGGATCGAGTTATACAACTCGCAACAACACATTTGTGTCTGGAGCAGAATCTACTGATGGAGAGATAAATCCCTATAATATATATGCCCCACTTTGTCCATCCCATCCAGACCCCATTTGGGCATCTTCTACTTCTATCGTAAGTATATAAACATGGACTTTCAAGAATCTCTGGACATAGAAATTTTGATGTAGTACAATGTTTTCTATCATATTATATGCTGAATAAATACATGTGTTCTATTCTCTTTACTGCAGAATGATACCCCAACAAGTGGACTAGATCCATGTAGTCCTGGTTATGTATTTACCTACCTTAACACCCCAGAAGTGCAAAGTGCTCTTCATGCGAATGTAACAGAATTGTCGTATCCATGGACTGAATGCAGGTACGATTATATGCATTTCATATTTTTAAATATGAATGATTATGTGTTTGACCTCACAAAGTTTAAGGCTTGGAAGATTACCATCTAACGATTTTCCAATCTTCTTCTCTAAATAGCGACGTACTCTCATACTTTAGAACTGAAACCACAATGTTTCCAATATATCGAAGAATGATGGCCGCAGGATTGAGAATACTAGTTTACAGGTATAAAGGAGAAAATAATGTTATTGACATGAAATGTTCAATGATGAAAATTTGATTGCAAAATCTAATTAATGGTAAATGATTTTGGTTGTAGCGGAGATGTGGATGCGGTGGTACCTGTGACTGGCACGAGATATTCCATTAATGCATTAAAGCTAACAATAGAAGAAGAATGGTATCCTTGGATGAATGGAGAGCTAGATGTGGGGGGTTATAGTGTAATTTATAAGGGATTGACATTTGCAACAGTTAGAGGAGCAGGGCATGAAGTACCTACTTATCAACCTTCTAGAGCCTTGACCATGACCAAATCCTTTTTGGCTGGGAAGCCACTACCATCATAATAGTTCCACCCTTTTACATTTAATAATTGCATTCAAATGATTTTATATAGCTATCACTATGATGAATATATGTACAATCTATTTTAAAATTATTATTATTGACGCATATTTGCATATTTGGGCATTTGACCTATTGTATTCATTTGACTTATTTTAAGATTTAAGTATGAAAAATGGTAATAGAAATACATGTTCAAAACTGTATTAAATAAAAAATCAAATCATGTAAAAATTAAGATACAAGTTGTTGTTGCTACAATAATAGAATTTTCTAATAAAACAAATAGAATTTATATATAAATAAAGAACTACATCAATAATATAATAATGTTAGTTTGATTTATTATATATTAAAATTGTAATAAATTAATATAGATTAGAGTGATGTTCCACTCCACAGTTTGTGACACTATAGATGTAAGGTAAAAGCATCACTCCTTTCTCTAATAACTAGCATTAGGATGAGTGGCTAATACATGTTATTGTAACACCACTCTATTCTACCATTAGAGTTAAATTATATTATTAGGGTTTATATGGGTATAGCCCAACAATGGTAAGAGAATTTGCTAAAATTCATCTATCAATTATATCATCATTTGAGGCAAGTACACATATAGCCTATATATAAGTGAATATAATCTATCGTGAAATAAATAAACTACAATATGCTAATACTAAGAGTGTACATAGCTAACCATGAGTAGAAACTAAATAGAAAAGACAATACTAAGGAAACATAAACATTCGCCTCTAACCAAAAATACTAACCAGCAACTAGAAGTGACAAAAATAAAGAAAACATGAGAGCATACACCATTGTCTCTCACCCATGGATAATGAACAAGGGAACTATACTAGTACACCACAAGAACACATTAAACATTTATAAAACAATATAAAAATATACTAAGGGACACGTGTACTATCCTATTATTGTAAAACCCTATGATAAATTCTACTCCAAACTATTTGTGTGATCTTAACTAAAGATAAAAATTAATCACTCTCAAAAATAATATAATGAAACTTAATACCTTATGCAACCTCAATCATTGGCACTAACTTTGTATATATTTTATCACCCATAATTGATCAATATTATATTTTTGAACGAGGATTTAACATATTTTATCACCCTTTCCTCCTCCCAATCCACCCGTATCAAATAGGAGCCTGTGATGGCCGATAAAAAAGCTACAACCCGCAAAAAAAGTGTTAAAAACCCTCCTAGTAGAAAAGATGGTCAGGAGGAGTCGTATGTCTCTGAGTCTGTGGAGTACATTGAGGGGAAAGAGACTGATAGTGTTAGAGTATATAGTTATCTTCACTTATTAATTATATCATGTCGATATTAATTATTAAGTTAGTCGTACCCTATTTTTCTCTTAAGCTTTCTCTTAGGTCAGCTTTTTCCCTTTTTAGGGTTTCATTCACCTTTAAGGTTGAATTCTTGTAACTATTGTTGATCACTTTTTTGGGAAATACATTTTTGCTCTCATTTCACTGAGATTTTCCAAGGCTGTACTTCTATCTCTATGGTTTCCATTCAGTATCAGGTTATTTGCATGCAGGTGTTCTTGGCGTTCTGTGAAGTTGGATTTCTCAACTTCTACATGGTATCATAGCCACCTTGTCACTGCCTGGTTTGAAGGTTTTCTGAAGCCGCAATTCGAAGATGACAGCCACAGCTTCTCTAGGGTTTTTCTGTTACTTTGAAGGAGGCACTATTTTTTGGAGCCATTTGGGCCAAAACAGACTCTACCATTGCGCTCAGAAGGCCCGGGAGAGTCAAAATACATATAAATTTTGACATATTTGGTCAAAGTGACCTCTAGAAAAAATTTTGACCTCCTAGGCTGTACGACACGTATTTCGAGAAATTTTTTTTTAAAAATGCATTTTTTTGTATTTTTTAGGGCAGCTAGAGTGTGCCACCATTGGGCCACCTCGGCACCACCCTCCACCCGCCTGCGCTCGGCCCCTGCCGGTGCGCGCCACCCGCCACCGGGGCTATAGCCCGGGCGCCGCTGTCTTCGCTGCCACCACCGGCTCTGCAACCAGGGCGTCGCTCCCTCACCGCCTGCAAGCCGCCCGGTCTCCCCTCCACCGGCGGCCACCACTAGTTAGCCACTGGCCCGCCAACACAGCAGTACAGTGCTAACGTTAGCCACCGGATTTTTTTTCCCGGCCAAATTTGAAATTTTTCGACAGTTTTTTGGCAATTTCTGGTGACTGGAAAAAAATTTCGGCGATAGCCTCGACGACCGTCAATTTTTTTCCTGTGGTCAATGACGGGTGATTGAACGTCAAATTTTATCCAGTGTCTAGTTTTTTCCAGAGAGTTGGTTTTTGGAGGGGTACTTTGTTTTTTGGCCGTAACTTGAGCATACGGTGTCCGTTTTAGAAAAATAAAATATCGTCGGAAAGGTGTTTTCAAGTTGGATGTGATGACACTGGTCTTGATCACTGGTTCAGCCATTTGAGCTCCTATTTTTGGCATCAAAGTTGAGGCTTTTTTTTCCTCCTTCTCTACATTTGGACCTCAGGTATGTCACTTGCTCTTTGTGTTTTTTGCTTCATTTTGTGGTGTATGGGAGTTAGTTTGATAGTTTGTGGGGGTGCATATTTCTTTCTGCATTTTCAATTCAGAGAGACCCTTCTACTTCCGTCTTATTCTCTCAATGTCAGACACATCCATTGTCATTTTGACTCCACATAACTACCACACATGGAAGCCACAAATGACCAGACTCCTCATGTCACAAGGTTTATGGTCTTGCCTGGATGTGGTTCAGCCAGTTATACAGAGGCCTTATGAGGCTCTTATGCATAGAAATAGGATGAATGAGGCAATGGGCCTCATTACCATGAATATTTTAGATGGGTTGTTGTTCCACCTGGATGGTCTGACCACACCTAGGGATATGTGGGACAAGTTTTCCACCTTGTTTGGCACAATGAATCAGTTCAGGGTTCTCCAGATAGATGGAGAGTTCACCTCCTTGGTACCTAAATCATTCACCAGCATTGAGGACTTCTTGATGAATTTCAAGTCTCTTCGATCTATTTTACAGTTTTCTAGAAAGATGAAGTTAGATGATGAGTGTATCTTTCTGATACTCTCAAAGCTTCATGGCCCTTATCAAAATTTCACTTCTACCTTCTACTCCACTATGGATGCACTGAGTACACGACATGTTATGCCCTCTTTTGAGACCTTTTGTGACAGGTTAACTCGTGAGCAGTCCAAGCTCAGTCAAATGGATTCTCTTACTAGTTCACAGTCACAGGCATTGCTTGCCAAGTCATCTCAGGATACACAGAAGCTTAAGCTAAAGCAGATACTTGATTCCTCTTCTCAGCACTCTACTAGCTCACCATCTCCTTCTAAGAAGGAGAAACAGAAGACTAAGAACCCTACATGTTCCTATTTTCAGAAGGGACCTCATGATGAGTCACATTTTTTTCAGAAGAGATTTGATGGCTATGAGAAATAGATTGCAGATTTGCAAGCTCTCCTTCAAAAGAGCACTATTTCCTCTCCATCCTCTTCCACCTCACAGGGTTCTGTTTTTCAGTCTTCTGCCTCATCTTTGACATCTGGACAGGATTTTGGACAGGGTCATGCATTCTGGGCTTCTATTGCATCCCCTTCCTAGGTCCCTTGGATACTGGATTTAGGTGCTTCTCACCATATGGCATCTTCTCCATAGATCTTCTCTTCTATTGAGGCTTCTCCTATTCCCCACATTCTCATGGGGAATAACACTATTATGCCAGTCTAGAAGAAAGGTTCTGTATGCATTCACGATGGCACATTCAATGTTGTATTGTATGTTCCATCTCTATCTGCAAAACTTCTCTTAATTTACCAGATTACACACAATGGATCAGGGAAGACAGTTGAGTTCACGCCAGATTCAGTCTTCATTTTGGATAGTATGACATGAGGCATTATTGCTAGAGGGACAGTTGATCATTCCACCCATCTCTACACCCTCACACATTTTGGTCCACCATCTCCATTATCAGAGCTTAGCTCTCCTCTTCCACGAGAGCATCATGTGGTGCATTTAAGTCACTTGAACCTCTGTATTGTTCCTGAGACCACTGCTGTGACTGCCACACCACATCTTGTTGAGGTTTCTTCTCTTCATCAGGACTCTTCCTCAGCACTACCAGACCCTCTATCTCTAGTCATCGAGCCACCAGGTGTAGTTGTTGAGGATTCTATAGAGGACACTCATCTCCTCTCTCATGATAGTGTCAGCACACCTATCATACCACTTGCATTGGGGATTCCATTTCAGGATCCTTGTGTCTACTCCTTTAAGCATCAGCTCGGCCTTCTAGTGACACCCCATCTTTTGAGATCACCTCTTCACTGCTCATTGTCTTTCACTCCTTTGCATTGGATTCACAGTGGTTTGTTCATTGATCCAGGGGTTCTTTCATTCTGGGGGGGCTTTGGAGCCTCGACCCTCTCTCTCGGGGGGGTTGGCAACATGCATTGTACTCATGGATTTGAGAGAGTCTCTTGAAGTCATCCTTTATCTTTTGCTTGCTTTTATATCTCTTTTTGGAGAGGAGTTTTTCCCACTGGGTTTTCTCCTTTGTCTCCAGTTTACAGAGATTTCCTTGTATTGGGTACCTGATTAGGCGTTGTTGCCAGGACCCATTTTCCTACTTTCATAGCTATGCTAGGGTAGCTTACCTCCTGAGCTTCACTTAAGGGGGGTGTTAGAGTATATAGTTATCTTCACTTATTAATTATATCATGTTGATATTAATTATTAAGTTATTCGTACCCTATTTTTCTCTTAAGCTTTCTCTTAGGTTAGCTTTTTCCCTTTTTAGGGTTTCATTCACCTTTAAGGTTGAATGCTTGTAATTATTGTTGATCACTTTTTTGGGAAATACATTTTTTCTCTCACTCCGCTGAGATTTTCCAAGGCTATACTTCATCTCTATGGTTTCCATTCAGTATCAGGTTATTTGCATGTAGGTGTTCTTGGCGTTATGTGAAGTTGGATTTCTCAACTCCTACAAATAGTACCCCTGAGACAGACTTTAGGCCCAAAAAAAGAAAAATTATGGAGAGCCAGGTTAATCTGGAGGTGGATTTGAGTGGCTCGGGTCACCGGAGATCAAACAAAATTGCCAAGGAGCAATGTAAAATTAGGATGATGGAAATGACCTCCAAAGAGCTCTCCTTGTCTAAAAATGACTCCCACTCCACTAATTCCAAGAATGGTTCCTCGGATGGTTATATGAGTCCTCTGCCTAACCCCTAGCAAACCATGGATACCCCCAACAACCCTACCCTGACCTTGAGCCCCACTCAGGAACCTAAGGACAAGCCACATACTGTGGCCATGGAGGACAAAGATAAATTTACTAGCACCCTGAAAAGAAGGTTCTTGAACTTAGAGAAGGACTTTGGGGAGATTAAGAAGAACATGCAGGACCTGATGAACCATTGTACAAGGACTAAAATTTTTTCCCTAAAGGTTATGCATGCTTTGGCTATGACCCTCTGTAATGTGCAAGAAAAGCTAGCGGGTGGAAAGCTAGAAGCTGATGAGAACAACAAAGACTTGTTCCTGTTTCTACAGGAGGAGTGGGCTAGGACTCTACTGTCCAAACAGCTGGGTGGGATGAATTAGTCACTGGTGATCATGTGTTGGTTAATTTTGGCTAGGCTAGGCCCTTGGTTCCCCTATTTTGCTATTCGTAACTTTGGTAGTTTTTTTTTATTTTTGTGTAGCCCTGTGTGGCTTAAAACTGATACTTTTTATGCTACTGGTCATCTTAAGCTTTTTGGTTTAATTCAGTGGTTCATTACTGAGACTTATGTTTTTGATAGAGGCAGAGGTAATATGGTGTCCATGCTATCTATGTTGTTAATCTGTTATGCATGCTTTGACTAGATCCATTAATATGTTCTTAATGTGTTTCTAGTCCTTTATTCCATGGGCCAGCACCCTCTTGCTGCTTTTTTCTTTCAAAAACATAGATTGACCTACCATCCCTAGGTATATTTGATTATTGACCTATAGATTATAAAAATAATATAGTGTATACCTTATGGACTCATTTATGAAGATCTAATCTTCAATTTATTCACACCAAATTTGTATTCTCTACTTTTCCATTTTATTTCCTCATCCTTTTCATCCTACTCTTGAACTAGCAGTCCTAAAGTATTATCCCTAACCTCATTAATAACTACAACTAGATTCAAATTTTATATTAAATTAGCCAAAATGACTTACCTCAAGTAAATTGGGCATTATCTACCAAACCTTCCTTTTTTATCTTAATATAAGTCCTTCCATGCATCATAGTTGAAAATCTTTCCTAGATGTCGTTTATGATTGGGCCACATCATTATGAGTTCCTAGAGGATTCTCCATATACCATTCCTACTAGGAATACCATAAAAGTTAATAGAAAAGATTTATAGGAAGACCTTCAACTCTCCATATATTGCAACCTATATGAACTATAACAAGTTATCACACCTCTATTCATGACATCTAATAAATATTTATATAAGGTATTAAAAAATCATGTGCATTCTGAAATATGTGAGAAATATACATTAAAGTGATGTAGGCTCTTCAAATATCTAAAAAATGTATATTTAAATCATAGAATATAAACTAAAATTTGTGTTTTTTTTATCCTAAATGAAGTTTACCCGAGGTGCGCCTTGATTAGCCTAGTAATCTCCTGGTCTATTTTGAGACCTATAACAATGTACTATTGTCAATCTATTAAAATTAGCCTCCCGTTCTAGAAATTCCTTTAATATTTATTTTATTTTATAATATAGATCTAATTGCCATTTCTAACTACCTTAACAATTATTTATGAGTATCTAGCTCCTGTCATGTACTCACATATTCTTTCTTTCTCCTCAATTTTAAATTCATGCATCTCACCCATGAAGACTAGGAGGAACAATATCTTTGGTAAGGGAACCCTAGCTCTAGACTCTTCCAACTGCATTCCAGTGGTTGATATTTTTAGTCTAGTGTTTCCTCCCTTAGAGAAAACTTTTCATGCAACTTATGCAGAAAATAATTTAATTAATTCTCACCTAAAAGCTCATTTACTAACTTGCATTGTCAGTTCTTCTGCTAAGCCTGTGAAATGTCTCCCTTATGCCACCTTTATTGTTAGACATAAAGAGATATTGCTAAAATTATTTTCATTTATGTCAAAACCTTCATACCGACTACTTGGTGGTATTGGTTGTGATGCAGGAGCATCTTGGGATCTTGGCAATCTTGCATCAACCAAAAATATTTTGTTTCCAGTTTTCCATTTTGTTTATTGCTGAGTTTCTTTCAGTGTTCCTCTTTGTACTATTTTTTTCACATGTCTATTTCCCTTGATTTGTCCTTGTGTAGGGGCAATTCATAGTGGAAATGTGCTTGGCCTTTGGATGTATGTATGCTACCTTAAAGATATTTCTCCTATTAAGGCTTACATATTAATTTAACATGGGGGCATACACTTTTCTCTTTGTTACACATCATGCACACACCATATTGATCAATGTTTTGTGGATTACTTGGCCAACCCTATCTTTTTCTTCGTAATCTCATCCTAACAAATTCCATTCGAGACAATGCTTTCCTTGGGGAAATCCTTTTGCACCATCCTTTTAGTAGATTTAGGTGGAGACAATGCTTTCCTTAGGCATCATCCTCCTTTTTTGGAATATTTACTTATAAACAATACTTTGATAGATTATCCTTTGGATGGATTTACTAGCATGACACAACTCGCTAGACTATCAATTCATCTTTTGGCATCTTTCTTTCTCTTTACATGACCAATCATGAGTTTTGCATTACAAGGCTGGTTTGGTCATGTTCTCTCATTTTTGTGAACATTTCTTTCATCTTGGTTTAAGATTTATGAGGAATTAAGTCTCTTGGGGGCTTGGTGTTTCCTTTTCTCCTTTACCTTGACAAGATCTCTTTCATCTTCTTTCATCTACTTTACTGTGAGTATGAAGTAGGTTCATACTCCCACTAAATTGGGGTTTTATTGTAGCATCCTAAATTGTAAGAACTTATAATTTTGGTCATTTTCTAGGTCTTTTTTTAGTGTACATGGCTTCCATGCTCATTACGCTTGATCATACCTAAATTTCACATATTTTTGGAATCCTCTTTTCAAAATTGAGGCTTGACCTAAATCTAGTTCCATTTTTCCTCATAAAGGGTGACCTGTAGTGTTAGGTCACCCCCTTCTATGGGAGTTTCCCCTTACATGCCCAAAGGGGATCAAATTTAAATTGAACCTGATGGTGTTTTAATTTTGGGCAGGATTTGAATTTTGTGTTGGTCTCCTTCGACCTTTGAGCCTCAAAATGGCTATGAGAGGTATAAGTACAAGGATACCTCCCTCATTTTTAGATCCATGCACAACAAGTCAATCCATCCATCAACTTTGAAGTAAAGAGACTACATTGCAATACACTCCAAGCACTAAAGCATTCAAGGAGTACTCAACTTTATTCAAGCATCAAGCATGAAAGATACAAAGTAATGTCTAGATTCTAGCATGTGTGAAGGCATTCATGTTCTTCCTATCCTAGATCCAAGATAAGGATTACATAGAGACAACTTTGAAGCACCTTCATTAGAAATTCAACCCTTGTCAAGGTATAACATCTTGTTAAGCCTTTGATACCGATATCATACCTTTTATTTATGAAATCTCAAAGAAATTTTAACCTTAATAGATATACAAAGGTTTTACTTAGGAAAACCCCTTTCTCCAAACATTTTCCTCATTTTGTGTGCAAGTGATAGGTGATAGAATTGTGGATTTGACTACAGGAAGATCTAATAATTTTTTATAGATTCACTGCTTCATATCTTTTTCACTGATTAAGGGAACCTCCTAGCATCAATGGTGAGTCCAATCATCCTCTACACTCCAAGTCGCCCTTGATTGGAAATTTAGTCTGAAAACCTATGTACAAGTCAATCAAAGTGTCTGTTACCTAAATTTGGTCCAATAATTCGCTAATCAATTTTTTATTTGTTTGCATATACAAATTTATCTTCATTACATTCTATCTTTCTCTATTTCCTTCATTTCTTCTTTCCAAATTACATCAATCATTCATTACATACTTAGCAAAGGAGAAACTCTACATGTATTAAGCGGTTGAGTACCCTTAAGCCTAGTGGGTACTTTCCCCTTCTTAATGTAATGATAGAGAGATGGAATTTGGGTGTGATGCTTCCTAGTTGGATTTACCATCCTAGTGAACATTCGTCCCATATCTATCCATTTCCATATTATCCATATTTTTTTTTATTATAATCATAAATACCAAAAAATATAAGGAGAACAAAATTACTTTATAAAAAATGTTGTTTCACATAACCTCAAATTTTAATATTTAATAATTGAATAAACTATTGTAAGTTACAAGGTTAAAAAAATATTTTAATATAGACTTAAACTAAATGTAATTACGACTATGAATATAAATATTAACTCTTAATTTGTATGACATAAAATCAACAATAGAAAGAGAAAACCATAACACATAAAGACACATTTACATGGACAAAACCATAAAGGAAAAAATATGTGATATAAATAGAGACAAGTATATATTACTAAAACAATGAGAATATTCAACAATAATACACTTATCTGAAAATATTTATAGAATTTGACAACATCTTATTACCTACACAATTGAACAAACCTTTTTGTAAAATACTAGCTCAAGGCCCCACTTTATAAAAACTCTAGGGATTGAACATTATTCTCGTATCACTAAACAACAAGAAAAAAAATTACATACAAAAATCCCAATCCCACCTTCTAAAATAGCCTCTTACAAATGCTTCATACAACTGTCATATAGAATCTAGCCAATTTTGGAAGCTATGAACTAGGATAGCAGTCCCTCTATGATAAATGGTAGTCATAAGGACTCATGGTGAGTATCATAACCATCGTGCATGCACTTAAAAATCCCTACAATTGTCCATACATCTCAAAATAGGATATTCCAAATGGGATATCTAGCCTTTTTTTTTTCTCTTTTCCTCGAAGACAAATGGTAACAACAAATTTATCTTTACATGAGTTTGTTCACCACAGTTGGTTAAACACTTTCATCTCTTATGGGTAAATTAAAAACAATATTACTAGAACTAATGATAAAAGGACCTAAATCCTAACATTCTCCAACTTAGCATCATACATTGTGAATTACCCCATAGAGATACATAAACATAGAATTAAGTATATTGACAAAGGCCAATTATTTTAGATTGCACCAAATAGAAGTTATCTCTCATTACTGCTTCATAAGAGAATCTACAACATTATCCAAAGTGTCAACTCTTTCAAATAGTATTTATCCATTTACAACCATATCTTACACAAAGTGATACTGAACATCAACATGTATAGTATGAACATAATATATAGAATTTTTGGCTAAGCATATGGCACTCTAAATATCACATTTGATCCTCACTATCATACAATCAAAACCACTACCATTTCCAAGTCTCCATAACAATACTGCCTCCTTAAAAGCATGTGTAGTAGTCATATACACTTCTTGAGTGGTGGACAATATAGCTATAAGTTGTCTTTTACTCATCCAACTCATTGCACTTAAAAAATTGAAACACAACCACTAGTGGAACTATAACTATCCAAGTCACCTTCACAATTTTCATCAACAAAATCCTATATGTTAAATTATTTACCCATGCTATTAGTGCCATGATAAATTAAATAGTAACCAAAAGTACCTCACAAGTATCCGAGCACCCTTTTAACAAAATTCCAATGCTCTTTACCTGGGTTAGACATAACTCTTCTTAGAAATCCATTTGCTTGGGCTATATTTGGTCTAGTACACATCATTGCATACATTAAACTACAAACTCTGTGTGCCTAGAGATATTAAAATTTTTGATGCTATTATCATTGTATTTGATCTCAAGATTTATCCATCCTTGTATTTTGTATGTTGACTTGCAATTGTAATCCTTATGGTGATTTGTACTTGTATAGTGTATGTAAATGTGGGATCTTGCGAGCTTGGATTATAGTTCTTCATTATATGTAACTGAACTATATTATTTAGGCTTTGAGTCATCCATGTTTGGGGTGAGATTCAATTTATTATAATTTTTGTATGCCATCATTAGAAAAAAAAATCTTATCATCTTTAGATGGGATTCAACATATTGTGAAAAATCTTGATTATAAGATATATAAGCCAAATCTTATGATGTTCTAAACTAGAAGCTATGCTTTTTATTATTATTTGAATTCTATAAGTAGATAAAATTAATAATATGATGTTGTGTAGTCAGAATTATACTAGGAGTTATATGAACTAGCGCTTGCATCGAAATAGATGCAAGGTATAGACGATAGGAAAATTAAAAAAATTATAATATTATTATATAACCATATAATTCTATAATAGTAATTTATATTATAAAATATTATAGATACTATATGATAATTAACTAATAAATATATAATATATTTAATTTCATACTATTATATTATAGATTTAATATTTTTTTTATTTTATTTTATGAATACCAATATTAAATCTATGCTTATCCTAAATGTTATAAGTAGAGGATAAATTAATGCCTATATTTTAGTTGTGTTTCTTGTAGACTAAACCCACTTTTCTCTCTCTATATATATATATTTTCATCCCATATTTATTTTTTTTTCCTTTTTTTTTCTTCTATCATCATCTCAAAGTAAACCCTACATACATTATTTTTTCTTCTATATTTCTTTTTGTCTTTATCATCATCTTAGAGTAAAAATGAGCATAAATTTAAAAATATTATTAACAAATAAACAAACAATCAATCTATTTTTTGAATTAATTTCAAAATTTTATTTGCCAAACCTCACATAGTGTGGATTGTGAATTGGCCTTCTACTCATTTGATTGTGCTATTAGAATTCACCTTGTCAAAGGTTTCATATTCCTAATGTACAATTCACTGAGTAAATTGGGTTAATGAACAAACAAAAAACACACACCCACACCTAATTTTCTCATTCCACGTTTTTAATGAACCTGTTTCCTTATTGTACAATAACCTAACCGATTTATAACTCCCCTCCTTATAAAAAATACTACTCTTTTAATGTAATTTTTTTTACATAAACCGTATATTTAAAATCCTTTAAGTAACCTATTAACATTTAAATTACATTTATATAATATTAATTAGGAAAATTAATTATTTTTAAATCACTCAAAAGTTTTACGGACGCGCAAAAGCAAATGTTGATAAACCAAAATGAATAAATAAATTAAAATGCACTTGACTTTCACAACAAGGAATAGTTCAAATTAGTTGGTAATGAACAATATGAAATACGTTGTATTACTTCATTAAAAAAGAATTACTGTCACAATCATTTAATCAATGGGAAAAAGCAGCCATTAGAAATAAAAAACCATTCCCTACATGTATGGGTTCTTGGATTCCTATTTTTTTTATTTTTTGAGGGAAAACAACGTCCTCACGATCTACAAGTCACCATCCCACGGCTTATTCCTGCTTCTCCACATTTTTATAGAATCCACAACTCTGTGGGATAAGATAATCCTTATTATATATGAGCCTTAGGAAGGGCCTCTATCTTCAATCATTTTATTGTTCTCTTCTAGTTATAAGCAACTCATTTCTTATTCAAAATTATTTTTGGTAATCAATCTG
>MU227364.1:165141-212203 GCA_018584345.1 Thuja plicata
TCAACCTTGGATAATTCCTATTCTTATTATTTGTTTTGTAAAATTTATTTTCTTGCAAATAATGTAATTAAGTGTGAGTGTACATGTCTAGTTGGCATGTTGATGTGTCACTCCACTTGATGTGTCAACATCTTGAATGGTGTGTAAGGAGATCATGGATGAAACGGTTATGATGGATTCCTATGACACGTAAGAGCTATTTCTAGGAGGTTTCAATGATAGGTGAAGACATGCAAGACATGTGGAAACTGATAAAGTTGAGTACTTTACACTCTTCCACAATCGTGGGGTTCGGGGCATCGGCCCAAAAAAAATTTTAGGGTTCCTATTTTCTTGGAGAATGGTAAAACCCTAATGCGGCTATCTTTGGAAGTTGCCCTAAAAAGGAAAGCGCATGATATAAGTGTTTTGAGGGTTACAGAAAAGGATACGAAAAAAGAGTGTATTGTTGGTATATCGGGTGCTACTGGATTTGTCTGTGTGTGTCGACTGTCTCCTGAAAGAACTTGCATTGCAAGTGTGTTGTAACCGTTGTGTTGAAGATAATACATTGTGCAGGTTTTGGAGTGCTGGGGTTTTTTACCGAAAGGTTTTCCCCAGGGTAAATCATTGTGTCATTCTCTATTTTCTGTATGCATGGTATGTGGTTGCAATATCTTTGTTAAAGTAGTTAACGAATCTGAAATTGTAAGGGTTTAAAAGAATTCGCACAATACTTTCCTATAGAGATTAGCGTAGGAAGTTGTTTCTGCACCTGAGTTTCCTTACATGCATAACTGGGTTCTTTGATATGTTCATAGAACTTGTGTTGTCACAAAAAATAGTTATAGGATCTGAGATAATATCTTGCATACCTTCAAGTAGTTCTTTGACCAAACAATGTTTGCACAATTCATGGCAACAACAATATAATCTGCCTCAGTAGTAGACTGTGAAATACAACTCTGCTTCTTGCTTAGCCATGTGATCAATATTTCACCTAGAAAGAATGCTCCTCCACTAGTACTTTTCCTATCATCAACATTTCCAACCCAGTCTACATCAGTGTAGACTTGCAGATCAAAAGTGCCTCATTTCTTATATAATAAACCAAAATCTTCAGTTCCTTTCAAATATCTAAACATTCTTTTGACTATAGACATATGTGTTTCCTTAGGATTTGAAGAAAATCTTGCAACAATCCCAACGACATGCACTATATCAAGTCTGTTGTGAACAACATACTACAGTTTACCAATCATGGATTGGTAAATAGTATTATCCACCTCTTGTGTCTCATCTTCTTTAGATAATTTACATCATGTGACCATCAGTGTTCCAACAGGCTTGGAATCTTCCATTGGTCTAACCAAGAACTCACTCTTCCACTCAACAACAAACACACTCATCTGAGAACACAGACTATCATGTTCCACTAGCATGTCAAAAGATGAAATCCAGTTCAGAGACTGAATCTATCACTCATAATCCTCTACACTAGAAATAATACTAGAAATATGTTCCAACCGAACCTCACTCATATTCTTTACCAACTAAAATGTCTTCACTAGATCTTCTCTTTGCCTCTATAACTACAATATTTCTTTTTATAACTGTCCAACTCTTATCCTTTTTTTTCTTTTCTTATCCTTTAAATAGTCATATGTCATTCCCAACTCATTCAATTCTATCTCAATAACTTCATTTATGCCTCCAGAGTTGTCTACAACAGTAGGCCACCAAAGACAATACTTGTATATATATCTGTAATCTCATTTATACAATATTTAGACTCACTGATTAATCTAGATAACTTATGTTTTACATATGTACACTTCTTTTTAATAGACTTATTGAACCTTCTGTAATCATTTCCATTCTACAATAATCTTTCCTCAATATTTATGACCAACTCCACTAGTAACAAACCAGACATATTAGAAACAATAATCTTCTTACTGGTCAAGTGATCAATCATCAACTCTTCAATCTTTGTCCTTCTCAATGATGAGAAACCAATCCATATCTTACTAATTATGTCAAATTCATCATCTTCCAACAAAGACTAAATCATATGAAAATCCACAATGTCATATTCTGATGGAGAAGTCACATCTTTCTTAATTTTTTCTTCTTTTTCCTTCTCCATTGCTTCTTTCATTTCCTCAAGATTTTCTTCTTCATCCTTAATATGACATGGTAACAATTTCCTTTCCTTTGATACTAGTCTTTCTCCTTTTAGATTCTGGAAGGAAACCATGAAAAAAAAAATCTATACTTTTCTAACCACAGGAGGAACCCTCCTCATCATGACACACAACCATTGCACCAGAAATAACCAAACTAGAACAAACACTCTTTTGCAATAAAGTGAAATATGCTTTAAAAGAATCTGCACAATTCTCCAGAGACCCTAGATATTTGTAAATCTATTTACTGATTGGGATGTTGGTCCTCCACTCTATATTCTCTTTACTAGGTTATGATCTCACAAAATAGAATGTTAAGAACATGATCAATGAACTAAACCTAAATGCATAACCTTCCTCAATAGTCATCTTCACATTCTCAAGAAAAATTTCCAACAACATATTGCATAGATCAAACTGAACATTGTCCCTAACCATCTTATGAGAAATATAAACAGCCACAACTGAAGTGGCACCATCATGATTCTAAATCTGAATTGTATAGGAAATGTCATAGGCAACATACCTCACAAATGGATCAACAAGGGTATTTATTTAGAATGCATGTTGATCGCAATCAATAGTGGTCAACACCTTCACCTCTTTGTAAATGATTGATTTATTTCCTGATACATCTCTAATACTGCACAATACTAAAATGTCTTCAGTTACTTTCATTTTCACCTGATAGGGCCTATCCAATAGTAGGTTTCCATCCTAAAATCAAATTAGAAAAAATATAATTAACTCCTTATCATCGCACCAAGGGAATATTCCCCATATATCCAAACAATGATTATGTACTCCCTGCAATTCTTCCGCGGACAAATTGATTTCCATTTTCCTGGTTCTTTCATGATCAAATTCCTCAGTCTTAGCCGTCTTCAATATTATTGATACAACCACACCAGTACTATGAATGACCAATTGAGATTCCATAATTGTACTTCACAAATTCTTCTTCAACCTTTCTTTCAGGCTTTGCTAAGAATTTTTGTTTTTCCTCCTTGCAACAATGCCAAATGATTTCAAAACTTCACATTTATAACCACGATCCATCATACTTTATTTTCCCACTAAAAAATAAATATCGCTAATGCAACCCATCCATACTGCACACATCAATCAATCAATCACTGCAATTTTTATATATCTATCCATCATACTAGAGACAAGCTAGTTGCAACCAGTATCACCTTAGAGTAGGGGAATTGACTAGTATAGCATTTTAATCTCCCACAAAGCCAAAACATTTCTCTAAGTTACCAGAAGAGCTAGCATCAAGGTTTAGTACCACAAGGATCTCTTCATCAACAACATCCTTCTTCTTCAATGTCATGTTATTCTTATGGAGATTCACTTGAAACCAAAATATTATTCCTTTCTCTAGAATTTACCAGAGGATCTATATGTGTTAACATAATGACCGATTTGACCACAAGTGAAACAGTTAACATTCCTTTGACCTAATCTCACTGACTAATTTAAACTCTAGATGTGCATTTATTAGCCTTGTGACTATATTTGTGACACACATAGCATTTCCCATGAAAGATATTATTTATTCCATTCTTCTTATCTGATTTAGAAACTTTACTTCTGCATTGACTTTCTTCATGATCGACCTTATGACAACTAAATCATTGAACCTTTTGTTCCTTTCTCATCTTACAATCAAATTCCTTTCGACTAAAATTATTGCAAATGTGACGATATTCATTAAAAGATAAGTACCTTTGAACATCTGGTTGCCTTACTGGAGGCCTTCTTGTAGAAGTATTTTGATTCTTGATCTTTCCAGCTTCTTTAGACATCACCTCAGTTTCAAGTACATTTTCTTTTCCTTTGTCCTTCAGATCTAAATATTCATAAACCCTAATCCTTATTTATCTTTGTGACTTTTATGTAGGGTTAATAACTGATCCAAAATAACTTACTTCTCTCACAAATCTTTTCTTTGGATCTCAACTTCTTCAATTCATGATCCAGCTTCTCATTTTCATATGATTTCATCTTGATGTTATTCTTGATATTCTCTTTAGATTTATTCCATTCCTCTATTACAATCTCTAGTTCTTCTTCGGTCCTCCTAATGCATTTCATTTTATCCTTTAATTCATCTTTAATGAATTCCTCAGTATTTTTCTTGTCATTCAACATCTTCTCCAATTTTTCCACCTTTTCTTTTGATTCCTTCAGTTCCTGACTGACTTCCTTATGCCTTTTGTTAAACTCCAAGGTCTGATTCCTCATCTTACTGATACATGCATTCAATTCCTTCATGTTCTCTTTCAACTCCTCATTTTCTGATTTGGTACTCTCAATATCGCTCATCATGATCTATCAATATTCATCAACATAGTATCCTCTTTCCATATATTCAAACAACCAAGTTATCCCTCAAGCAGTTAAGCTCTACCTACAAGGGACCAAGCTCTGATACCAATTGTTGAAAACACTTATTAAAAATTTTACTGAATCGATAAGCACTTGAATAATTTAGAATCTTATAACAGATACAAACATGAAAGTGAAAAATAATCAACATAGTGAACACCAAAATTTACATAGAAACCCAAACTAGGAAAAACCACAGAGAAGCTAATTCTCATGAAATGAACACCGGTTAAGGTGATTTTTACAAGGACTCACTATGGGTTTTCTCACTGATGGTTGGGTCATTGTCGATCAAGATAACTACCCTGAAATAAATGAGTATGGTTAACTGTCAATAAAAAATATGTTTACTAATAAAATGTGAACTGATAGAATTGCATCTAACTATGCATGAAATACTTCCAATTGATAGCACATAGATCAGCGACAAGAGAGATCTAATACTAATCCTCTGCCATCATACACCAAACTTCTACAATATAGTATATAAGGCTTTCTTTCTGTAGATCACACAATTTATTTCACACCACTATGTCATATACTGAAATGGGCTTGCTATATATCATATTTGGTTCTTTACCTCCAACTTCCACATCTCTCTCACAATATATCATATTTGTTTCTTTACCTCCAACTTCCACATCTCTCTCTCTCTCTCTCTCTCTCTCTCTCTCTCTCTCTCTCTCTCTCTCTCTCTCCTTCTCTCTCTCTCCTNCCTCTCTCTCTCTCTCTCTCTCTCTCTCTCTCTCTCTCTCTCTCTCTCTCTCTCTCTCCTTCTCTCTCTCTCCTATAAGTATTCTTACATTCAATTTATACAATTTTGAATTGTGAACTTTGTGTTAGAATAACTGAGAGGGGGGGTGAATCAGTGGCATAAAAAATTAATCCAATAATTCCAACCAAAACTTATATCACATATATAATACCTCTAGTTATATTTCAGTCCTACAAGATGTAAGCCATGTGTAATTCTAACCAATATATACTGCTCAGTGAATGTTCTGATTATATTTTTCTATCCTTTACCGAATAGCAGTAATTGAACTTAGTGTTTACCGACCAATCCTGTTTTAGCAATGTGTAAAGAAAAACATCAAATCAATGAGCCATATACACATTTGACACATGGATTTTTAACATAGAAACCCTGTTAAGGGAAAAAACACTTGGAACTGGTAACCCAAAATTTTCACTCTTCTGAAGTGAGCTCAGTGAAGAGCCAACCCTATTAAAGGTTACAAAAACACTGTTAAGTGCAACCTTGATAGAGGATTTAAAACCATTGGTTAGTCTTTTGACCTTAGGCATTCACTATTTTGTCAACAAGAAAAACCTTTTGATACTCTTGAGTATCTCAATACATTAAAGACTGTTAAATCTCACTCGGTTAAGAGATTTTCTAAATCAATGGTTAAACTGAAACAATAAATGATCTATTCAATAATACAACTTTAACTTGTATATTTTCAGATCTATTGTAAGTCTATAATACCTTTCTAATCAATATGATTTTATGTTCCTTTTCTCCCCTCTTTCTTCTTTCGACTTGGTGAATGATGTTGCTTCTCTGTTTCTCAGTGTCTGCAAAATTTCTTTGACTCTGTTCTTTAGCCTGTATGATCGGATCTACATGAAGACTTCTATCTTCACCAAAATTATATTCAGCATTCCTCTCTTTCATAATGAATTACTTGTCTCTTTATATAGACATGATTTCACTGTTTACATTCCTTGTCTTTCTTGTTCTTGACATAGATAGCTTTCTTGATCCGCAAATCTTGCCATGCATTGCTTTAATCTTTAAAGGTTTGCTTTAGTTTTATCCCATAGATTTATCCTTGACAACTATGAATAAAACTAGCTTTAAATATTTAGCTTAATTGGTCGATGAAAACAAAATAATCAATCAGTTAACTCTAATTATAGCTCCTACCAACTAAGTGTTTTGTCATTTTCTAACTCTAGTTCGAATCGGTGATCAACTCTTAGTTTGCTCGGTCATTGACTCCAGTTTTCCTTGGGCATTAGCTTCAGTTATGCTCGATGACCACTTCAATTATGCTCTTTGTTGCAGTGCTCGGTATACATTGTGACTGCTCGGGGTTCTATGTCTATCGGTGTGCAGTGTCTATCGGTATTTACTGTCACTTGGTGTACACTGGCTTTATATGTTTACCGATAATATAAACTTTATCTCTTTGGTTTATTTAAGTCTATGAAAATATGTATATGACCAATAATATTATATCAAGTTAACATCAATGATAATATAATACATTAACTGCTTTAATGTCTTGCATTTACTTTCTGCAGCTTGGTGATCATCAACTTAATCATCTTCAAACATTCAATAAGTTTAGTTAATCAATCTCTCCCTTTGGCATTGATGGAAACATATTATCAAATCAATATGAAATGCCACAACATACTAAACTTATTTTTCTATAACCAATTCAAATATCTGACTCTCGGTAAGCTCTTCTAGCTTAGATTTGATTCTTGCAAAGTTCTTTTCTTCATTCCCTTCACTGGGTAGGTGTAGCAATTCTGTCTTTTGCTTCTATCTCTCCCTTTCTTGTAGAATCTCTTCTCCCTTTTTTGGATAGATATGCAGTGTTAATTTTTCTCCAATTCTCTCCCTTGGATATATGGTTGTTTCTTTGAATCTTTCTTTGGATCTTTCTCTCCCTTTGTAGAAACTTTTTTCTCTGATCTTTTCTCTCCCTTTGACTAATGTTCTTCTCCTTGATAGATATTTCATTTTTGGATATCTTTCTCCCTCAAGATGTACTTTTCCTTGATGGATATTTCATATGGATATCTCTCTCCCTTTGATAACAATGCCAAACATAAATATATCATTGAATCTTCTATCCATCACTAATATAGCTCTGTAGTAGCCAACAATATCTCTGGTGTTCAGTTCTGATAAGTACCTTTTTGTACTGATATATCATTGCATTCCATCTATTTGCTTCCATCAACATGATTGATCTTCTAATGATGTGTGGGCTGATGCAGCCTCCAAGTCAACTTAGTGACTAGTAGACAAGGGTCTGACCCCTAGTCTCTTCCTTGGGTACTCAAATGTATCTTTTGGAAATGGCTTTGTGAATATGTCTACTAATTGTTCTTTGGATTGGACATATTCCAGTATCACCTCTTTTTCTTGTACTTGTTCCCTCAAGTAATGATACTTGATAGCTATGTGTTTTATCTTAATGCATTATAGGGTTCTTTGAAATGTTGATAGCACTTGTATTATCACAATAGATAATCACTAGATCAAGGATTTCCATATTCATACCTTTTAGCAATTGCTTGATCCATGCAATGTTAGAGAAATTTTCTGCAGCAGCCACATATTCTTCTTCTATAGTTGATTGAGATATGCATCCTTGCTTTTTACTTATCCATGTGACAAGTCTATCACCCATAAATAATTCTCCTCCTGTTGTACTCTTTCTATCATCTATGTTTCCAGCCTACAACATCTGTATAAACTTGAAGCTCAAATTTTCCTTCTCTATTACACCACAAATCATAGTCTTTGGTATTCTTTAGATATCTCATAATTCTTTTAACAGAAGTCATGTGTGATTCCTTAGGATTAGCAGAGAATCTTGCAACTATACCAATGGCATGTGCAATATATGGTCTTGTGTGTACAACATACATTAGTTTTCCAATCATAGATCTATATAAGGTCTTATTTACCTCGATTGTCTTGTCTTTCTTTGTCAATTTGCATCTAGTTGCCATAGGTGTTCCAACTGGTTTGGAGTCCTCCATTTTGAATATCTTGAGAACTTATTTGATGTATTTGGATTGTGTGATGTAGATACCTGCATCTTGTTGTAGAATCTATAGACCAAGAAAAAAATTTATCTACCCAAATATTGGCATCTCAAACTCTTTTCTCATTTCATCAGCAAATGATTTGCATAACATATCATTACCTCCAAATATGGTATCATCAACAAATATCTCAACAATCATAATTTTATCATCAGTATCTCCTTTCAAATACAGATTAATGTTATCACTTGTTCTTACAAATCCAATACTTATGAGATAAGAGTGAATTCTTTCATACCATGCTTTCGGTGCTTGTTTCAATCCATACAAGGCTTTGTGTAGTCTACAAACCATGTTCCTTTTGTTAGGACCAACAAACCCTTTAGGTTGTTCAATGTATACATCCTCTTCTAGTATTCCATTCAGAAATGCAGATTTAACATCCATTTGGTATACTTTGAATCCTTTGAAAGCAGCATAAGCAGGTAGAATTCTTACTCCTTCTAGCCTAGAAATGGGTGCAAAGATTTCTCCATATTCAATACCTTCTTCTTGTGCATACCCTTTGCATACTAGTCTTTCTTTGATCCTTGTGACTTCTCCATTCTCATTCAGTTTGTTTTTGAATATCCATTTGGTACCAATGACATTTTTGTCACTCAATCTAGGTACTAGTGTCCATGTTTTTTTCTTCTCAATCTACTCAATCTCTTCATTCATTGCACTGACCCATTCTTTATTCTCAAGTGCAGTATTAACATATTTAGGCTCAAAATCACAAATCAAACATCTAGTGTTCAGTGACTTACTTCTTGTTCTCATTCGAGCTCTTTTGTCTCTTATGATCTGGTCTTGTGGATGGTGTCTTCTGACATACTTGGAAAGTACCAGTTCAGATCTTTGTTCATCATTCTAATCATCATCTTGACCTTCATTTTGATCTTTATCGTCACTCAGTTCAGCATTGTGAGCATTTTCCCAATTCTTGGTGTGTCCAGCCTGTTGCTCAGTTGCATTTTTATGTTGCTCAGGAGTGATACACTGATGCTCAGGAAAGGTGTCAAGTTCTTCACTGTAGAAAAATATGTTGTAATCTTCTAGTTACTTTCTACTTTCCTCATCATTTTTCTCAGCAAATTCATCCACTTTGACATTTTCACTTTCAATAATTTTGTTAGAGGATTTGTTAAGACATTTATAAGCTTTGTTTTTGGTAGAATAACCTAGAAATATTCCTTCATCACCTTTGGAGTCAAGCTTTCCATTTCTATCATCTTTCAAAATATAGCATTGACTTCCAAAAATTCTAAAGTAACTTACATTTGGTGTGTATCCATACCATAGCTCATAAGGTGTCTTTCTTCAATTGAACTCAGTTTAATGTATAGACAATAGTACTTATAGCTTCTCTCCAGAAAGTTTGTGTTATGCCTTTCTCAATCATCAGTGTTCTAGCACAATCCACAATTGATCTATTCCTTCTCTCAGCAATCCCATTTTTTTGTGGTGTTCTTGGTGTAGAAACTTGTCTTGTAATTCAATGTTCATTACAAAAGTTAGTGAATTCATCATAAATAAATTCTCCTCCTCTATCTGATCTTAGACATTTTAGTTCCTTTCCACTTTGTTTTCAACTATATCTTTATACCATTTGAACATCTTAATTGCTTTTGATTTTTCTTTTAAGAACATAATAGACATCACTCTAGAATAATCATCAACAAATAGAATGAAGTATCTATCACCATAGTAGCTCTTTTTTCTCATTGTTCCACATAAGTCAGTATGGACTAATTCTAGAATAGCATTAGATGAGTAGGTTTTGCTATTGAAACTAGACTTTTTCATTTTACCTTTTTGACAATTCTTACACATGACATGGTCGAGTTTTGACATGCTCGGTAAGCCTCTTACTTTTCTTTTCTAGCTTATCCTAACCATGTTGTCAAAGTTCACATGACAACCTTTTATGCCACAACCAAATGTCTTTATTTCTAGCCAATAAACAAGTTGTCTTAATATCATCAAGATATAATAGGTTACCTTTTGTTTGTTCAACAATACTAATCAACCTTCTTGTTTCATTATAGATCTTTTCCTTTTTGTTCACACAAGAAAATTGGTGTCCTGTGTTATTCAACTATGAAACACTCAATAGATTATAGTTAAGTCCTTTCACCCAATATGCATTTTCACATCTGATCATATTATTCAACATGATGGTTCCTTTACCTTCAACTGGACAAGGTGAGTCATTACCCATCCTGACTAATCCACCATTATAATATTCAAAAGTTTCAAACTTTTCCTTATCTCTAGTCATGTGGTGAGTACAGCCACTATCAATAATCTAGACATCATTTTTACTAACCTTAGATATGAGTGCAGTTTCAACATACCTTTCTTCTTCATCTGAATCATCCTTCATAGAAACAAATACTACCTCAATATTTTCATCAGATTCGATGTCAGTATTTTCATCTTTGTTCTCAACTAGGTAACAAGCCTTCTTTCCTTTGTCATTGTAGTCCCAGTTATCTCTTCTGTCAAAGTGTCAGTTGCTTCTTTAGTCTCATTCATCACTTATGTCAAACTTCTTTTCATAAGATCTGTCATTGTTTCTTTCATCTTTTCTCTTGTTATGGCATCTAGCAGCAAAGTGTCCAATTTCTTTGCAATTAAAATAGACCAATGGTAATCTACCTTTGCCTCTTTGCAATCTTCTAGCCATTAGTGCTTCAATTTCATCAAGTTCTTGTTCATCACTATCACTTTCGCTATCATTTCTCATAGTATGTTTATGACTTGATTTATTTATTTTCAGAGAAGATTTGAATGCAGACTCAATAGTTGGTAAGACACTGTTGTCAAATTTATTCATCTCAAATGAAATAAGTCTACCAATAAAACTATCTAGAGTAACATTGTTATTTGTTACTGCTCTCATTTCTTGAATTGTAGGTACTTTAATAGCATAAACAAGAAGTAAGGTTCTCAGAATTTTACTTACCACTATTTCTTCTTCAAGTACACCTCCTACTCCTCGGATAGCATTGACAACTTCTTTGATTCTTCTATTGTACTAAGTGATATTTTCTCCTTCTTTCATTCTTAGGTCATCAAACTTTCCTTTTAGGCTTTCAGCCTTAGCTCGTAGTACATTTTTATCTCCTCCATGTACTAGCTTGAGTTTGTCCCACATTTAGTTTGCATTGGTGCATGATTTGACATCTTCAAATTCAGCATCAGACAGTGAGGAAGCAATTTCTATCATCATAGAATTGTGTTCATGTTTGTCTCTCAATTGATCAACATTCGAAGTCTTGTCAATGTAGTATATTCAGTATCCAAGTATTGTGTGCCATCATTTCCAATACATGATAGGTGGATTCTTACCTTGCTTTTCCATGATGCAAATTTGTCCTTGTTCAACTTAGGCACATCCCTTTTACTCATCTTGTGATCTTTAGCTTGAGTCTTTAAACTCTCTTCCAAGCACACTAGCTCTGATACCAATTGTTAGAAAAACTGAGAGGTGGGGGTGAATCAGTGGCCTAAAAAATTAATCCAATAATTCTAAAAAGAACTTATATCATATATATAATACCTCTATTTATCTTTCAGTCCTACAAGATGTATGTCTTGTGTAATTCTAACCAATATATACTGCTTGGTGAATGTTTTGATTATCTTTTTCTAGCCTTTACCGAATAGTAGTAATTGAACTTAATATTTATCGACCAATCTTGTTTTAGTAATGTGTAAAGGAAAACATCAAAGCAATGAACCATATACACATTTGATACATGGATTTTTAACGTGGAAACCTTGTTAAGGGAAAAAACACTTGGGATGGTAACCCAAAATTTTCACTCTTCTGAAATGAGCTCGGTGAAGAGCCAACCTTGTTAAAGGTTACAAACACATTGTTAAGTGCAACCTTGTTAAAGGATTTAAAACAATTGGTTAGTATTTTGACCTTAGGCATTCACTATATTGTCAACAAGAAAAACCTTTTGATACTCTTGAGTGTCTCAATACATTAAGGACTGTTAAATCCCACTTGGTTAAGATATTTTCTGAATCAATGGTTAAACTGAAACAATAAATGATCTGTTCAATAATACAAATTTAACTTGCAGATTTGAATATATATTGTAATTCCATAATACCTTTCTGATCAATATGCTCTTATGTTCCTTTTTTCCCCTCTTTCTTCTTTCTTCTTAGTGAATGTTGTTGCTTCTCTATTGTTCGATGTCTACGGAATTTCTTTGGCTCTGTTCTTCAGCCTGTATGATCAGATTTGCATGAAGACTTCTATCTTCACTAGAATTATATTTAGCATTCCTCTCTTTCATAATGAATTAATTGTCTCTTTATATATACATGATTTCACTGTTTACATTCCTTGTCTTTCTTGTTCTTGACGTAGATAGCTTTCTTGATCCGCAAATCTCTCCATGCATTGCTTTAATCTTTAAAGCTTTTCTTTAGTTTTATCTCATAGATTTATCCTTGACAAATGTGAATAAAACTAGCTTTAAATCATTAGCTCAACTGGTCGACGAAAAAAAAATCAATCAGTTAACTCTAATTATAGCTCCTTCCAGCTAAGTGTTTTGTCATTTTCTAACTCCAGTTCTAATTGGTGATCAACTCTTAGTTTGCTCGGTCATTGACTCCAATTGTCCTTGGGAATCAACTTCAGATATGCTTGGTGACCACTTCATTTATGCTTGGTGTTGCGGTGCTAGGTATACACTATGACTACTCGGGGTTCTCTATCTGTCGGTGTTTACTATCACTCGGTGTATATTGGCTTTATATGTTTACCGATAACATAAACTTTATCTCTTTGGTTTGTTGAAGTCTATGACAATGTGTATATGACCAATCAGATTATATCAAGTTGACATCAATGATAATACAATACATTAACTGATTTAATGTGTTGCATTTACTTTATGTAGCTCAATGATCATCAACTTAATCATCTTCAAATATTCAATCATTTATAGTTCATCACTTTGTTGTAAATTTTATTTGGTATGTAGAGCACACTCAAAAAGCACAAGCTCAAGATCAAACAATAGATATTAGAGAAGGGTCATCCCAAGACAGAGATATGGGTAGAGGTTTGTGTGTGTGTGTGTGTGTAAGTGTGTGTACATATACATATATATAGATAGATACACGCGCGCACGCACACACACACACACACACACACACACACACACACACACACACACTTGTAATATGCGATAGAGATAGAGAGGGATAGGGAGATATAAAATAATTATGCATAAGATTTTACATTTTTTCAGGTTGTTATAGTGCACAGTTATTGGAGCATCTTCAAGTTGGTATCACACGAAACTTTGAAATTATTTATTTTAGACACTTTTGTACATAATAGATCCCACAACATGCGTCATTACCACCCAAAAGCCAAAACAATGGCTAAGACGTTAAGTTGCATATGGAGACAACAAAAAAAATGTTGAAATCCAATGTATGATTTAGGATTTGTGGGTGGGTGAAGTTAGCTATAACGGCTACTAGTACGCTTCCCCTAACTCTTAGATATTGTGAGGACAAGGAAAGGAGTTGAAACATAATACACTAGATGTGGTAGGTGATCTTATTTAGTACATTTTAGTGATAATATTTTTATTATGCATGAAAAAACAAATAATAGTGTATACACCTAAAATTGGTCAAGAAGAATTATTAATTAAATATAATATATTTAATTAATGAAGGTCTTAATTATTCTATTATATAATTTAATTTTATAGTTTATATTCCTATTAAATTCTTCTAGTTCACAATTCAAATAAAATTAAATCCATCTCATTCTCACCCCTTCCACCTAATCCTCTCGCATCCAATTCATTGTCATGTCATTGACACCTCAGCCTTGGGCCTTGAAAATCCTATAAATAGACCTCATTTTGGAGGTGAAAGGATATCACTAGTATATTTCACCCCTATTTTCGACCTAAATTATCGACAAGGCATTATATTTATTTTTCTTGGTCAGATTATACAAGGAAAATTTTGATTTTTTTAAAGTAATACATGTGTTCATCGTAATTTCGATGAACACCCATGTTAGTCATAATTCCGATGAACACAGGTATTACTTAAAAAAATGATATCTATTCATTATGCTTCCTTATGTGCAGTAGTCAGACCATGGAGGGCATGAAGGGCGGAAGAAGTTAGGGCATGGAGGCCGGTGAGGGCTCACAGGTAATATCTACGATTTCATACCAATTTGATTTTATTGTTTAATATGTTGATCGATGCAACCCTACGTGGTTGTCAGCGTTCCTTGTCAATGATTTGATAGGCGTCCATATTTCCAATAGATCTGTGTGTCATGTCTATATGATTAATATGCATGCTACGTGCTTATTCTATGAGAATTGCATTCCATGAGACCAAATTCCTTTGAGGGATGACAATGAACAATTCACAAGCCTTGTCTTTGTTTTGGAGGATGTCCACACCCGCTCCAAGCTTTCATTATGCGCATATAGTAAAGGAACGAACAAGCTGTGGAATTTGTCTCCTCACCCACCGATTTGCAATTTGCTCCAAAGTTTTTAAAGCCGTTTTCAAATATATTTGTGTATTCCCATCTTTGATTAACGTCCTTACCCTGTTCGAAGATTTCCATGGTTTCATACTCGCATGACAATAAAAACTGTTGGTGAAGGTGGAAGAGAACGCCTCAGCACTAGCCATATTCATTTGATGCTCAAGAAAATTCACTGTAAATGTACCCAGCGATCATGGCCCCCATTAATCTGAGGCATTTTATCAAAACAATCCACATTTCCCCTTGCCTTAATCACATTAGCTAGAAAGAAACACAGATCCGCCTTCTATTGAATCCATTTTATGAAAAGCCCTGCAATCAAATTATTATTACATTCTATAATTGTTTTTTATCTTATTATTTTCTATATTTTTGGTTTTGATATATACATATCTCATTTTTATCCATCATTTTTTTGCTTTGTTAGATTCCACCTCAACTATATTAAATTTGTCATTAAAAAATCAATAGAATTTAGGTAGCTCATCATAAAGCTACATCCAAAATGAGGTATTTTCACATGCATGAATTTAGGCATAAATATTAATTATAAAAAGAAATTATTATTGTTTTAGATACATCCAAAATGACCTATTATAAGGGTTAGAGCCATGCATGCATAGTGAATGACCCACATGACATCTACTAAAGCTACTACATACCTCTGATCCATCCTTCCTCATAATTAATATTGAAATAGATGCTATTGAACCACATGACATAGTACATTATTTATAACATGAAACCATCGAACCCGATCTCTTGAAGGGAAAGAATTTCCGAACAAGGAATTTTCATGTGAATCAATTGATGCATATATATGAACAATGCTATGGATTTATTATTGATTCTAGAAGAGATCTAAAATGACCTATTAGAAGGGTTGTAACCATGCATACGTAATGAGGGGATCACATGACATCTTCTAAAACTACTAGATACCTCCAAGCCATCTTTTATCATAAAATGTTGAAATGGATGCTACTAAGCCACATTGACATAGTGCATGATTGACAGTATAGAACCATCAAAATTGATCAATTAAAGAGAAAGAATTTTAAAACGAGAAAATCTCTATAAAAAAAATATAGCAAAATAAATTTGTAGTGTAGAGATTTGTTAGACCCCTTAAATTCCCTCGGATGTAATTCATAAGAATTAGGGTCTAAGGAAAATTCCTTAAATCCCAAGGTTCACTATAATGTATAAATGTTGTTCTTCATTAACTAGCTTTGTTTTTGGAATAAAAAATTCACCAAATTACAAGTGCAACTTTTAGTAACAAAATCTCATGTATTTAACCTCATGGAGAAGGTCATGTGAATTCCTAGCACCCTTTCATGGAGATGTAACTTGAACAACAAGAAGTTTATAAGGTAAAGGAATTTTAGGGAGTATGCTTCTAGAATACTTGCTTTGAAATAAGTATAATTGTGATATAGAATAATTTTTATAACCTATTTATCTTTTTTAATAGTAAATTTGGCCAAAAGAATACTATTGGAGTTAACGATTTGGGATTTGGGATTCTTAAACAGGCTAAAGAAGAATTCAAGAGAAAAGAAAGAATCAATAAATTAATGATTGGGAAAATTAATGAAGTTGTAAAGGAGACATAAAAGATTCCACATGAGATCCTACTAAAGAATAAATTTGATATTGTCTCAGAAGAAGCTCATGATAATGTTGATGCCTTTGTTCCCAAAGTTGGATAGTTTTGGATGGATGTTTCCACTCCTCTGGAAGGTAATTATGCTATTTTCATATATGTCTTTAATCCTTCGTAAAGCAACAAGAGCTGATATTTATCATTCAATCTTGAAACTGATACTGGAATTACACTTTCATGACAACTGTTTGACGAAATGTATAAGGGAAAATAGTTAAATTTTGGTGAAGAATGGTTAGGGATCTTACAGTAGTATGAAAGTATAGTGCCATGGATTTTCTATATCTATTTGTATTTTCAAAAGATCACTGCAATCTGAAGCTTATAAAAAAACTGATTTGTAGCATCATTGATAATCAATTGGTTGTGTAATGCAAATTTCAGTTGAATACGATGGCCTTGCAAAAATGAATGTTCTTTGAAAAAAGTGCAAACTAGATACATAATAGCCTACAAATCAAACCTAATCATATGTGTGCTATCTATTTGACAAAATGAGTAAGGAAAAGAGTGCACAAGTTTGGTTAAGACAAGTGGGAATTAGTTTGATGCCTCTCAAAGATATCATGTGAACTCTTTGACATAATTCCCGAGCAATAAAGTAGAAGATAAATGAAAAAAATTTAGTGCGCAACAGGGGTAGCATATCACATTTTTATAACCAAAAATTTACGACAATATGTTCTTATAACTTCATAAATGAAAAGTATAAATTTACCTCTTTGGTAACCAAGTTTATTGCAGTTATGTCAAATAAATGTGTAGTTTTTGGAGCTCAGCTTGGAAGAGAGTAGAAGAACAATTTCCTCATAGTAGGGATTTATATTGTGCAATATAACCACAAGTAGTAATTGTTCTCCAATAAAATTTTATAATAATACAATCAAAATACTGGACCTTGAATTTTTGTGGGTGTTAGAAGCTGATAGTGTTGCAGTGTTGCAAGATGCAGATTAGAGGCAGCAGTGTACTATTTTTTTAATTTTGATTTTTATGTTGTAATTGAAAGTAAAATTATATGGTAGCAATGTAGCCTTTGGGCATCTTGTTATAACTTATTAAATTATAATTTGTATGTTATTTTTAATATCACATACATATTGACAATGAATTCATAAAGCACTTTGAAGTAAGTATTAATGTTTGAAATTTTGATTTAACATCTCAATTAAACACAAATCTTATATGTCAAGGTTCTATAATGTATAGAATATATCTGCATGCTTTATCCATGTTTTCATATGAATATAATGTCTATATGAATGTTTTATCCATTTTTTCATAAGAACATTTAAAATTTCCCTAAATGTTTTGAATTTTCCTACATTTTAAATGGCAGTCCCCGATGTCAGCCCCTGGCTATCTCCAAAATTGGCAAAAAAATTGGCATCCCAAAAACACGTCCCCTCGTCCTAGAAACTTGGGGTAACCTTGATAAGAAAACTACTGATGACCACTACATAGAGTTGAGAAATTTTGCATCAAAACATGCAAGAATTTGTTGGTAGTTATAATATAGATTTTGGAAGACTATGAATGCGGGTTTGTAGTACTGAAACATCTAGACAAAACTGCATGTTTGTTTTTGGTTTAAATTATGAGTTAAAGTGATATGATAAGGGTCCTTTTAAAACACCATATTGATTGGGCCGGATAAAAACTACCATATTTTTTTATAACACTCTTTTAGGTTAATTGCATAAACTATTCAATTGTACATAGTTATTAATTTATTAGTACACAGAGGATTATAATTTTAAATAGAAAATATAATTAAAGCTAATACCACATTACATGGCATATTGTATGGGCTATTGTTTTTTTACTTGCAATCTTTATCAATGTTTTATTTACTTAGAGCCTTCATCTATATTTTGTTTCTAATTGGACTGCAAGGTGATTCCTTGTCGCCAAATTTAGCCTGAGGCATATAGACTTTATCTGGAGCTTATTGGTAGATATTCAGTTTGTTTAGCTCTAAAAAATACAACTTCCAATAGAAAGAAGTAAGTACAATTTTAAACCTTAGCACACTTGATACAAAAAATAAGAGCATAATTTGCTTTTCATTTTTAAGCATATTTATTAAATAAGAAAGATTAAACTCATAGATATACATGTAGGATGTAGTTATGATTGTTTACTCGAGTCCATTTGTGTCTTCCTTCCCTACCTTTATTATCCAATTTCATAATTCTTCAAATCTTGCAAAACTCAATTGATTTATCTCTTCTTTTGTAATTGACTTTTCAAAGTAAAGTCAAACAAAACAAAGCCAAAATCATTGATGTAAAGACATTCCAAAAACCAAAGCCTCTTATCTTATTTGTTGATTGATTGATCAAATTAACATTGATACCATGCTATAATGAAAGGAGACAAATGTAAGAATGGGATATTTTGTAACAATAATAGTTTTGAACTAATTTGACAACATAATATTGAGTAACTTAGTGATTACTAGTTCACTGTTTTGACAACATAATATTGGGTAACTTAGTGAGTAACATAATATTGAGTAACTATGAAGGTGATTTGATAATGGACTTTATGGTTGTAGGTATTTCTTAAATGCGAAGTGTGGTTTTAGGGATTTCTTAACCTAATGTCCCTATTATTAGTGCTTATTTCCAAGCTATGGGATTTTTCTAGGGTTCTTTGTAATCTCTAGCCACAAGTGGCCACTACTGATTTGTAATTATACAATGCCCTCAAATTGACACTCCTAGTTGTCTTGTATCTGACTTATGTGGATATTCACCACCAAACCTTTCTCAGAACAGTCACTTTATCTCCAACAATGTCGAAGTGGATATTTTATATTTATATTTATATTTTATTTTCTTAGCATTCCTGTCAAATATGAATAGCATTCCTATCAAATATGAATCATGATTAGATTAAATGTACAATGTTTTGTAGTCAAAATATATTTAATAGATTTATGCTTGATTTTATACAAGATAGTACTAATGCTACTATGTTTATATTTGACAGATTACAACATTAATATCTTAATTCAGAGTATGGGAGACATGTTTTTGGTATAATTATAGCCTGAGTATTTTCCTGTGAAGAAATTCCATGTCTGACAATATGAACCTAGAACAAAATAAGGAGACAATTGCTAGATTGTGGGCTAATTTTAAAAGAAAAGGTGATGGAAAATGTTATTGTCCCTGCAAAAAATACAAGGGCTTAAAGACTCAAAGACTTCTAGTCAAAACAGCTCATAAACATTGTAGAGAGCATGGTCACGTTAAAGGGGGGCACAATTTTTGTCCATTGGTAAGTATTTCAATATATTGTTTTAATAATTTATATACATAATAAATTAATTGATGATGAGATCATGGTCATGGTTAATTTAATGTCATCACTTTGATATAGGTCAACCACCCTAGGTTACATGTTATGGACCATAACAATTCGGAGAGTGTGAATTTCCAAGTGGAGGAACATGGAGGTGTGAATATTTAAGGAGAAGATAATTATTCCATGGAAGAAGATGATCCTGCGACAGAGAACACAATTGAAGATGATGGTATTGTTGTAGTTGATCATGTACCAGATAATACGATTGAAGATGATAGTACTAGCGCAACTGATCACAATGATGAAGATGACCTTGATTTACCTATACTTGAGAAGGCATATGAGCCCCTATACAAAGGCTCCCAAATAACTCTTCTCTTCATTGTATTATTGTTGGTGAACTTCAAGGTTTTGAATGGTTTATTCAATGTAGAAATGTCACGAATGTTAAGGTATGTCATATATGTCATATTTTTCACCTATTTTAGTCATAATTTCCTTATTGTTAACAAAGGGTGAATCATGTATGCTAATTATATCTTTTGTCATAGGTTGATACGTGAGTGTTTTTTACCACCATCAAACATTGTACCTCGCTTGTACCGGGAACTATCTGCCATTATGAAAGATATTGGGATGGAGTATCAAACAATACATGCATGTCCCAATGATCATATTATATATCATAAACAACATGAATTTACAACAAAATGTCCTGATTGTCATATTAGTAGATATTGAATAGATCAAATAACAAAAAAGGTGCCTCACAAGGTTCTCTGGTATATTCCCATTATTCCACATCTGCAACGATTATTCAGGTGCACTAGCTTGGCATAATTTATGGATTACCATGCACGCAATAGAATCCAAAATGACATTATGTGAATGCCTGTGGATGCTTCTGCATTTAAGGACATAGAGGAAACTTGGCTACACTTTAAAGAAGAACCTTGTAATCTCAAGCTTTCATTGGTAGCGAATGGTATCAATCCATTTAGAGAGATGAGATCTGTTTACTCGGTGTGGCCTATTTTTGTTATCAACAATAACATTCCTCCTTGGATGTCCATAAAGAGGGAGCACATAATGTTGGCAATGATTGTTCGAGGTATTTTTTCATTCAATAGTCATCTAAATTTATTTATAAATACCCCATCAAAATGAAAATAATTATGTAATGTTTATGTTCATTCAATCAGGTAAGTACCAAGTTAAAGATATGAATGTATATATTGAGCCCCTTATCGATGAGTTGTTGGATTTATGCAATGGGGTCACTATGTATGGCATCTCTAGACCAATAGGAAAAAGACAGTTTCAATTCCATGCAATGCTTGTATTGACAATACATGATGCCCCTGGGATAACACATTTTTGTGGTATGTTATATTGTTAACACATATTTATTATATGTTATAGTGCTGACACATCTTTGTTGTATGTCTAAGTTTGCGCATGATAATTGTAATTATCAAAATCAACATATTCAATCCAATTATACACGATCTTGTAGGTCTTCAGACAAAGGGAAAATTTGCATGTCCAGTTTTTGGTCCAAAGATGAAATCTCGTCATTCAAAAAGTTTAGGAAAGCAGGTGTTCGATGAGTATAGGCATTTTCTCCATAAAAATCATAAGTATAGAATTACCCAAAAACATCTTTTAAATGGGAAAGAAGAGACTGCATCAAAGCCACGAAGAATGACACCTCGCGTATGGAAGTTGGAATACAATAGAATAAATCGAAGAGGTAATGTCATTCAATCTGATGGTTTTTTTTAAAAATTTATATTTTGAAATTGTCTTTTGTTTACTGATGATGTAATTGATGCTCGTGAAGGTCATCAAGGCGTCAATGACCAACTTCCAAAAGGACTAAAAAGTTATCCTAAACAATTTATCAGGTTTCCATACTACAAGAACCTCCCAATCATACATTTGTTTGATGTTATGCATATTGGATAGAATGAAACAAAGACATTATGAAAATTATTGGACGGAAGGCGTGATAAAGAAAAAATTGTCAAAATTTGTAGTGACATTGAAGATTCCAGCCATGCATTGAAAAATGTCATTCAATCAAATAAAAATGGAGACCATATTGATATAAGTTCCCTTGGTTATTATCGGAGTAGCAAATCAATGCTATAAAAGAATTCATACAAAAAAATCGATTTCCCACAGGGTTTGCTGCGAACATAAACAATCTCATATCAAAGAAACGTGAATTTGGGCCAGGGATGAAAACACACGATTGGCATACCTTTATTAAGGTAATTCATGTTATTTTGTATTCTCTATATATTTGTATACTGCATGTAGTTTTTATTATATTATTCTTTAAAATATTGAAATGATCATTTTATAATTATTGCAATACGTTCTACCTCTATCTCTCCCACACCACTTTGACAACAGTCTCAAACAAGTTATATATAATCTTGGAAAATACATGAGGTTAGAAGCGTTATTTGTTAGATTTGTTGTATACATATTATATTTGCGACCTGTTTTACTTTTTCAGTAATTTATTTTATATTTTTTGTAAAGTCTCATTTATGTGTTTTTGTGTGTTGAATCGCTTCTAGGTGGTTGTCATCGAAAGAAATCAATAAAAAAGATATAAAATATTGGAAGAGAAAAATTCATCATCTTATGTGTGAAATGAAAAAGTGTTTACCTTCTACTTTTTTAAACACTACCTCATACATCAAGTTGAGGAGATTGAATTGTGTGGACCTGTACAAACTAGGTCAATGTGGATGGTTGAGAAGCACCTAAAAATTTTGAAGGGTTTGGTTCGACAAAGAGCACATCCTGAGGGTTCTATGGTGGAGGGATATATGGTATACTAGACCATGGTGTACATTAGTGAATATCTTCTTTAGTTTGCAGCAAAGATCCATGCAGATGGCATTTGGGACCCCAATGCCATTAACAAATTTCAAGGGGAGTACTTGATGGGGAAAGGTAGATTGAGGAAAGAGAGAGGTAATTATAAGATGTTATTGTGGTTAATTAATTCTTATAAATATTCAATTGAATTTTTTTGTAAGTGGTCTATTTTTTTATACAGTTGGTCGAGAGTGGGATGCACTACATTTGTATATTGCAAACAATCTTGAATGGATTGAACTATGTCAACAAAATGGTCACTCATTAACATGGGAAGATTTATTTTCATTGGTTAAAGAAGCTCATTGTAATGGAGATTCCAGTGTTACGCCAATGGTAACTGATCTAGCAAATGGTTTAAGAGGTAGACAGGTACGTATAAATTTATTAATCACGACCCATATGTTTAATATCAACTCACGATGCAAATGATTTTCACATATTTGAAAAATTGCAGGTCAAGCACCACAAAGCTATGTATTACCATCGCCATAAATTTTGCATTAAAAATTTGGATGACACAAAGAAAATTTGTGATTCTTGGATAACTGCAGTCTTCAAGGTCACTAATATTTCATCTAGAAACGACATGCATCCTCAATAATCTCAAAACTGATACTATGGCATTTTGGATGATATACTTGAGTGTGAATTTGAATCCTTCAAATTATTTTTATTCATCATCGAATGGTACAGGCTAGACGACTGAATCAAAATGATCCTGATAGAACTGTTATTCAACATGATAATGAATTTACAATGATTAATACAAGGTCATTTGATCCAGTTGGAGATGAGTCATATGCTCCTCCAAGCCAATGTGAGAAAGTGTTTTACATAGAGGTTCCACGAAAATTGGGTTGGTTATTTGTTGTTAAACATGATCCAAGAGGAAGGCCAATAAAGTATAACGTCATGGAAGAAGAAGAAACTGAAGATGAAGAAGAAGAAGATGATGATGATGATGATGATGAAGAAGAAGAAGAAGATGTTTATGATGATGATGATGATGATGATGATGATGATGATGATGATGATGATGATGATGATGATGTTGATGATAATGATAATGATGATAATGATGATGATGGTGATGGCGGTGGTGGTGGTGGTGGTGGTGGTGATGATCATGTTGAGGATGATGATGAAAATGATGGTCATGATGATGATGGTAATAATGATCTATTCATACAAATTTATTTGACTTATATGTTTTCATAATTAATTTATTATGTATTAAACTCTAATGCCATGGTACAATTAAATTAATGTGTTCATTTATAATGATTACAACATATGTGATTTATGATACATGTGTTTCAGTTATTACTCGTATATTTAATGTATTTATTGTTTAACAAATTACTAATTTATTGCTTATGATGCTCAAGTGTTGGTGTTGATTACATGCATATATATTGTGTGATTGTAACCCTTTGTGGAAACAGGCAATTGAATACAGAGATCGTTACCCTTTTTGTTGACAATCCTACATAGCACACATAAAGTAAATGTAAGGAATTAAAAAATATACAATGATTATGATGAATGCATATTGTTCATGTTGTCTTCTATGTAATTTGTAGCATAGGTTTCATGTAATTTTTGGCTAACTTAAGATAAATGATTCACATATGCAGGAAATTTAACCCTGTTTCCAAGGATCCTACATATTGACATGGATCAGTAGGTATAAGTCAATACACCCTATAGATTACATCAACATTACCCTCATTTAGCAAAATATCTTGCTCCTTACCAACTATATCTGTCATTTGATGGACTGCAAGAACCACCTAATAGGTACTTGTCAGACATGTCTTCCTCGAGTCCTAGCATAGAGCCTCCACATGACAAAGACCCTAATGTGCATCACAGTGATGGAGGTATTCATTTTCTATTGAACATTAATTGTGTAATTATTAATACAATTTAACATTTTAAATTGAAATTGGTGTAACCTTTCTTGTGTACATTTTAGAACATGCAGAATGTCATGGTGAACGAGTCGAGGATGATATGAATGTTCACCATATTCAAGATGATGTGGCATTGTCAAGTAAAGAAAATCTCTTTTATGTTATTTTAATTTTTTTTGGATCTTTTTTTATCTTCTTTTAATTAATGAAATATTTCTAACACTAATATAAAATGTTGTGAATCTAACCCATTTAGTTGTTATTGCAGCGAACCCCCCTTTGGCGCACCAACGTCCTCCTACAGACATGAGGAGGCATTTATCGAGTTCACAAGAAGAAGAGGAGGGTAATGACGAATATCTTGATACTTTGCTTAGCCTTTACATGCAAAAACCGAGGAAAAAACCAAAAAAGAAATGATTGCAATAAACCTTTTTTATAATATATTTACGTTGTCTTAATGAATGTAATTTTGTGCTACTAAATGTTGATGAATTATTGATGAATGTCCAATTGTTAATTAATTTTAGGTGTTATTGAATGTTTTGTGATTATAATGATTGAATGTTATATTTCATAAATGGATGAATGAATTAATGAATGTTAGATGTTAATGGGGAATTTAGAGTGATGTTAGGGGGGGTGGGGCCAAATGAGCTTCCACATTCACGTGGTTGCCCTTGTTAAGTAGAGAATATTAAACTATTATTGAAACCAAGTGAAGCTTGAGCTAAAATGATACAGAGCCATAGTCTACTATCCCCTTAAGGAACCCAACTCAACTCAAGGATTCTACAAGTGTCTTAGAACTCACTCAAGGAGTTAGTCTCAACTCAAGGATCAAATAGAGTGCTCTGACTTTAGACAACCAACACCTCAGACATTTTGAACAAACTCACTTCCTTTGATCACTTATTCCAACTTCTCTTGACATCAAACATCCACTCAAGTATCCCAATCCAGGCTTCACCCAATGCACCTAGGGCCTCCAATACGTCAAATCTTTCAACAAGCCTTCTCATCTTGTTCCAATACCTCAGAATACTTTAACATGGTCAATACACCATGTTCCACCAGTCCTCCAAGTCTGGTCAATAGTTTTGCAACACAATACACTCCATGTAGAGGTCTTCTCTAGCATGGACTTCAACTTCTTCCATGCATTATTTAATGTTTACTTTCATACAGATGTTTGGCCAGCACTGATTTTTCAGAACTGACATGATCCAAGTTCCTATTTTGTTATTTAAAAATTTTCTTCCAATAATGGGGCATGTTTCATCTTCTTGGGTTTGTTAATCTGAATTATGGCTTTCCTAAGTTATTTAGCCTTCTTGTGTTTTTTCCTTTGCAACTAATTTTCATCTAGGTATTGTAGATATACAGGTTTTATTTTATAGATCTATTATGAATGCATAAAACCCTCTCCCTCTTCATCTCAGTTAGGCATTTGTTCCCCATCATTACATAATTGTGGTCCTAATTCATTGGTTAGTCATTGAGGAAAGATAAAAGCTCACTTGCCCAAGAAACCTATAGTAGGGGCTAACACGGTGTCTATCCTTAAGGAACACAATATATCATGTTGTTGAGTTGACAACTAAGTTCTCAATTTCAACAACTTATTTCTTCTCAATAATTCTACTCCCTTACATTATTTTGGCCTTCTCAATGGCCTTTAATCATATTTTATTCCCCTTTAACCCCTTTAATACTTTAAACCATCAAATCATTACATAGTGACCCTTCTAGGGCCTATTGCCTCATGTTGGAAATTTGAAACCAATCAACCTATCTTGACTCAAATTACATCACATAGGCACTAATGGCCACAAACACAATTATTTAAGACCTTATAGGTCATTTTAGTCTTCATGTCCCTTTGGATCATCAAGTGACCCATGGTGTTCCTTTGAACCTCTCGATGCTCCTGCACCATATATGATGTGAAATAAAATTGGATGCCTATCATTAAGACAAAAGGGTTTAAGCTTTTCGAGTATCTATACAGCTAGATATATGAACCTTTAAAATTAGGCTAGACTCCTTTCTGGCCCGGATGCAATGATTTACAAGCTAAGATAATTAAGTACGGGCATCATGTACTAACAATAGATAGTTTTTATAGCCATGGGTTTTCTTTTTGGGTTCATTGTTTAAACCAAATCTTGCAGAATGGGCTTGAAGGATTTGTTAAAGATATATTTGAAGAGATCCCATCCAATCTTAGGGATAGAAGCATCCCTTACATATGATGCCACAACTTCTAGGCAGTTTGTTAAAACACCTTTACCTGATACCTTCTTAAACCTTTTGAACAACCCAAGAAATTGGTCTATCAAATCTTATGAAGCAAGGTGTTAGGATAATTTGGAAGTTATTTATGAAGAGAGGATAAAACTAGAGTTTTGATGAGCACAAATATTCATGACACAAAAACACTTAAATATAGAAATGAAAACAAAAACCCTAGAGCCTTTAGATATATGAACCCTTAAAATTAGGCCAGACTCCTTCCTGGCCCGGATGCAATGATTCACAAACTCATATAATAATGCACCATACAGAGGCCTCTCTCTTATGTAAATCACTTGGTCACTTGGGAGAACTTTTCCACTATTGCAAATTGTGGATAGCTCCATGATCCACATTCATAACTTTTCATACCTATTGATATGAAATTTATTCCACTATAACATACATAACTAAGTACTCAATATTCTGAATGGATTACCAAACACATACCCTTTGCTTGAGGTTGGTGGTATGGAGCCTTGGGTTGTTGACCTTCTTGGTTGGGGCTTCAATAATGGAGGTGAGTGCTTTGGTTTTTTAGTTCTTATTCTATTGTGGGTGTGAATCTTTAGGTTCGCGTGGATTTGTTGTCTTGGAATTTATGAATATATATAAAGTTGTGATATTGTTTTCTTTCTTCCTATTGATTGAGTTTATCATTCATCTTTAGAGGTGTAAATTTGTTTTCCATGCATTCAAGGTACTGGATCTGATTTCTCTTCCATTTGATCAGGAGTTAAATCATATAACGTAGCTGCAAAATGGGAACACCTTTACAAGGTAATTGTACCATACTATTTATGAATAAAAATAAATTTTAATGAAAATAGTTGTATGTTTTTCAGTGTAATACATTTGCATGAACATAATGTGTTATTATTTATGAACATTTTCCTTTCAGTAATAACACTTAATTTGAAACTAAATGTGTATCTTAGATTTTAGTTGTAAACACATTACCAGTGATGAATGCAAGTAATCACTCTATTTTGTTATTGTTTTCTCTGTTTGGTTATCTTTGTCAAGTGTTTGGTCAAGGTTAAAGGATCTATAACTTGGTTATTAAGGATTTTATTATTTTTAGCTAAAGTTGATATCATGGTTATGAACTTATCCTTTAAACTCCCCTTTTGATGACAAAAACTCCTAAATGATTATGACTATGTAATTTATCCATATTAATCATAGTTATGGTTTGATGAATTTTTTTATAGTAAAGACTAAGTTCTTGTTTATCTTGACATAGTTTCAACAAAGAATGAGAGACACTAACATAGTCCAAGGTCAAAGTACCAACTCAACATGTGAGATACTAACCTCATCAGAATACAAGAGATAAGAAATGTGGACCATCAAAAGACTAAAAATTGCACCCTAAAATCACTTGAAGCATTAGATGCCCCAATGACAAGAAGACAGAGAGATATACAAATGAACATCCTTCAAGTATGACTTCAAGTATTAGATGCCCAAAGACAGGAAGAGAGAAATAAAAATGAACATTCTCTCTCTCTCTCTCTCTCTCTCTCTCTCTCTCTCTCTCTCTTCTCTCTCTNACACTCTCTCTCTCTCTCTCTCTCTCTCTCTCTCTCTCTCTCTCTCTTCTCTCTCTCTCTCTCTCTCTCTCTCTCTCTCTCTCTCTCTCTCTTCCTATCTTTTGGGCATCCAAAGCTTCAAGTCATAATTGACATCATCAGATCGGTTGACAACTTCACTATTTTGTCTTCAACAACATTGCCAGAAGAAGGCATCTTTAAGTGGTTTGGCTATATTTGAAGCCAGGTAATTTGACAAAATTAAGTTTATATTCTTGTAATTTGTTTGTTGATATTGGGAATTGTAACCATGAGTATGGACATGACTAATTAATGTGTATGAGAAGGAAACATGTAAGGACATAGGAGGAGTGGATAGAGGTATGTTTTTAAGGGCACTACTCAATTTTTCTCTTCCTAGTCTAGATGACTTTTATCTTCAAAGTTCTACCTTTTCTACCTCCAACATATTTGAATAAAACATGTCTTTGAGAAATTAACAATGTTGGATAAGTTGTATTTCAAGATGAATCTAATGATTGCAATTGCATAAGAGTTATGAATACTGCTAAATGAAATTTATAAATTATTTTGTAATTTTATATGGCACTAACTATGCATTCTTCCTTATTTTTCTTTAGGGTGGTAATTTTTGGATCTGTTATTCTATGGACATTCGGTGATATTAGTAATTGGCCACTTAACTTGTCTTAGCATTTTCTATTCATAGTATTCTACTGACTGGTTTGATTTGGAGTGGTTCAAACAAGGAAGTGCTTGTAATCAAGAATGTACACCTCCTTAAAAGAGATAATACTCATGTAAAACAAATTATTCTATGAAAAAAAAGACATCAAACTATAAAAGATACAAAAAAACAAAGGGAAAGTGTATCCTTAGGAAGGATAGAAGATTGAAACAATATTATTTCTCCCTAAGCATGGAGACAGGAATAAGGACGACTAGTATGTTTCTCACGAAGTTTGATTGTATTTGAAATAGTGTTATTATGTATGAAAAAATACACCTAACAAAGTAATCTATCAATGACACATAGTGTGCAGCAACATAATAGGTGGAGAGAGAGATAAGGTACTAAATTTATGGTATCACTATTAATAAGTTCTTGAATTTTTATGCTTGCCTCTTTGATTATTATTTTTATTTTCTGTATGCTCTTAATGTTATGGTGTTGTTAATTTCACAGTTGCATTTTTTAATTGTTGGGTATCTTACTCTGTAATTTGGTCATTCAAGTGCCTACGCGCAGCATGTTTTTATATTTCAATAGCCTTTTTAATTTTAATGATATGAGTTTCTATTTTTTGGACCCTGTAATTTTTGTCAATGCTCTAGATCACTACTTTCTAAGGTTTTTTTCCCTTTTCATAAGTTTTTTCTTCTACATTAATGATATAGGCATGTTGTATCATGCATCAATTTATATGCCTTACATGTTCTTAATTTCTTGTTTTTCTTTGAATTTCTATCTGGCACTTACATGTGATTTAGATATTTTTCTCTGATTACACCATGGAGGTATAAATATTTGGCAACTAATATTATTGATTTTTTTGTTATATGGTTTATTCTTTAAATTTGTTTTTTGTGCTACATGTGAGTATATAGAATTAAGGAGAATATATTTTATTATCATTTACTTCCATAGTTCCCAATTATATTTTAATTTCATATTTATTTTTTTTGGCACTTAGATCTCCCTTCCATTGTGTTGTTGAAAGGGGGCAGTCTACTTGACAAATTGTTGGCCAGGATCGAATAGTTGGATATTAATTTGTTCCTACGTGGAAGAGATAGAAGATGTATAAATTCTTATTGTTACTCTTCGTATGTTGAGGTTGGTCTGATTTTGAAATCTACAACAATCTGAAGAAGTAAAGATTTGTATTTGATTGATTCATTGTTGTATTCTGAATCTGGACAATGTACTCTTTGAGATAAAATCTCAGTTATATCATGTTTCAGAATTTATCAATGAATGGATATCTTTTTTGAACATTTATCTTTCTTATCATTATTCTTGTGATTACCTTCAATGTCATGTGCAATGTCAAATCTGAAAATAAGAAATTAGGGTGGAAATCAAAATTATAGAGAATAACGTGTTTTGGTATATTACAAAATCATTGCTCACTCGAAAGTCTTATTGGGCCAATTTTGAACCTTTGCTTGAAAGCCTTAGAAAAGTTTCTTGTGATTCCTGTTGAAGCAGTTATGGTTGAGGTATGGTTACATCTTTTTTTAGGAATATTATGCATAGACATAATCTAGGGCCAAAGGTAGAAAAAATGATGGTTTTTTATATACATAGGATATTACATAATAGATATGCACACTAGGGTTATATATCTAGAAAGAGAAGACAAAGAGGAACCTATAGCTAAAATCTGATTTGAAATTAGGAGGTTAGTGTTTCTAGGTAAACATCAACCTAGGAAATCTAGATGAAGAGGAAAATGGTATTTCTAGAATTAGTATGCTACTAAGAACTATGCCTCGAAATCTCATTAGAAATTTCTAAGACTATATCGCTCAGAGCATCATGAATACTCTCTTTTTGGATTTACTAAAGTCCAATCTGTGAGTTTTCATCTCTAGCTAATCCCAAATCTGTTTCTTGTAAACATGCCACCTCGACACATAAAGAAGATAAAATTGTGTGTTAATGGGGGTTTTCCCTGGTCAAACCCTAATTTTGGATTTAGCCATGAAATTGAAATGAAAGAATGTTGTGGCATAGAAAAGACTAGATCTAAAATTGAAGTATTTAATCTTATACCTTTTGATGCAATTCTCTTTTAATGTGATCACAAGAGCTAATACAATAATATGACTTGATAAAACATTAAAAAAATGAATTGTAAAGACATCCTTCAATTAAGGTTGGTGTACCTTACCATAATACCAACATCTGAAGAATATAGTTGGATAAAATTTCACCTTGAGTGCTTCTTGATTATAGTTGATGTGAAATGAATTAGAATAATACCCTTATATAGGGTTCTCAAGGTATTTTCGCAAATTAAGCCAACTTCCATTTGTTATATTGAGACATTAGGGTAAATGAGAAAATGGCAGGAACTTGGCACTAAGACATTTGAATTAAGGCCCAAATTGGAGTTTCAAGGGAACCCTAACACAACTAACCTATAAAACTAGGCTAATGTCATTAGAGGTGAAATATTGAGCTTAGGGTATCCAATATGATTACCATTTGGACATATGACACTAGACTTTTAGTATTTCAAGCATAAATGAACTCAAATAAGAGCAAGGATAATGCATGCTAAGGAAAGGGAATAGATGTGGTGTAAATTATACAAGGCTACAATTTAATTTTGATGACAACTTCTTTCAAGGAGAATAGGATAATATTGATGAAAACTCCTTGCAATCCTTTCATTCTATGAAAAATTTTTATTTTTTTTAAAACATGTCGTCGCTTTTTTTACTTTCATCACATTCACAGTCGATGAGAAACCTATATAAATGATGAATTTATCGACTAATTGTCATTGCTATTTTGATGAATTCCCATAGTGTTTCGACAACTTCCTCATCATTTATATAGCATTCCTGTCGGTCTTTTTCAACTTCAGCATCGAAGGTTCATCGTACAAGCGACATATGGTGAAAATGGCTTAGAGTGAAAGGCCCACACAATACCTTGCATAGAGCCCTTTGTTTCTGACCTTTTGTTCATCGGTTATACAATGATTATGCTAGTTGTCGTAAGTTTCGACAAAATAACTTTCATGGCACTTTTGGTCGATTGATCTACATTTGACAGTCGCAAAATTGACCTACGATTGTTAAAAACTGAGCTAAATTTTATTAGCAATCCACTTTCATCTGAGAAAAGAATTCATGTTAGCTTATCTTTCCATTGTACATCCATTTTAGTCTCAATTTAGCTTAAGCTTGTATCTCATTTAGTTATTTTCATAGCATAATCAACATGTCACTAGTTCATTTGAGTCCTTTTTTTGATGGCTATGCGTCGCAATTCTGAAACTATCTCGTCGGTCGAGCGACACAGACCAGTGTTGCAGTTTTGGTGTCAAAATGACCGACGACTATTATTGATCATCACAATATGCACCGGCTACGATGGTTAACATGTCGTTGTTACACATTATGAGTGTCGCAAATACGACAGGTATGCGACGGATATGTTGTACAAGCGACGTCTAGATGTCGTATGATTCCAACATCTGGACGTCGCATGTAGTGCTTTGGCATCGATCATTCTCTAAATACCATCGCAATTGCGACGGTATGCTATATTTAAAAAAAATTGTTTTGCATGGAGTGAGACCTTAAAATATTGAGCTTCTCTTTGTTTCAAGAACAGTTTAACATTCTCTACTTAACAGGGGCAACCACGTGAAGGTGGAATCTCATCTGGCCCCTTCAAAATGACCAAAACCAACTTGCAACAAATTTGCAAAAAAAATTCATTACAAATGAAAATGTTTCATGACAACATGACAACTTTTAAGAAACTTTTATATTTTTTCATCAAATGACCCAAAAACATCAAGAATGGTCATATATGGTCACTAATAGCCAACGTTCAGAAGAATATGAATGAATGAAGACATACATAAGTGGATGAACATAAATAATGAAGGTACTAGACATTGCCTGAAGTAATGAACTGTTGACCGGGGGTTGAATCCAGTATGCTCTTGTATGATTCAGAACCTACAAGGAAGGAAAATATGGGGTTAGATCCAAATTATCTAAGAAATACCTAGCACCCTATTACTGATCCTCATCTACAATTATGCATGTCCATAGTCAAGCCATACACTTCTAAAAGGAACTATGCTACAAAACATGTGCACTCAGGAAACATGTGCATGTAGTGAGTAAATCAAGACCAAAATAGAGAAAAAAAGTATGATGAAAAATGTTTTATCAAGAAATATCTCATGGGATGTGATTCAACATGGTATGTTGTTTATACAACATTAGTAAAAGTACATCTTGATAAAATAGTATGCAAGATCATTAAGCCTAGATGACAGTGATACAATAGTTCACATCTTGAACCTCACAAGATCTTCAAACTAGCATGTTATCAAAATAGAATGGAAGTGGTGATTCAGTACATCTACAGCCTCAACAACATAGCAACATTGATCCAATAATTGCAAATACATTACAAATTCCAAGCTCACGGTCTCAATTAAATAAACAATGTATAAAATAATATATGGTGCACAACAACAACAAGCATGCAATGATAGCAATAACATTGCATGATACCTGAGCTCAAATTCAAAATAGTAAGTGTATTAATGTATGATCTAATAGCAGCAACATCATTGATCATTAGCCGTCAAAAAAAGGACTCAAATGTACTAGTGACTTATGCATTAATAGATTCTCCCTTGTTCATTTGTGCATGATTAAGTTACCTTTTTAGAGTAAGGGTCCTATTGGTCTTTTTTATTTTAGAACTGCTTTCAAGGGATTTAAACATTAGGTATGGAGTCTCATGTTTAGACAGAATAGGTACTATATGGTCCCTAACTGCATCTACTATAAGTTTCATAGTTTTCTGATTGTTTTCAATCCATTGAGTTTTCTCCAGATCATTCTCTGGTTCTATCTTGTTTTCTTTCAAAAATGAGTCTAACTTATTTACTTTCAGAATTGTCATGACTCTAAATCTTTATGATGTAAAGTTATTTGCACCTTCCAGACGATCCTCAAATCTGATTACACTTGACATTATGATTGTGATTTCAAGAGAGAGTATAGTTTAAAGTAATCTGATATCTTAAATTTAATCAGATCTTCCTTACGAAGGCTCTGATACCATGTTAAATATGATTAAATTTATTTTAGATTTGATCTATTTATGGCTTTTCTATTTTTAGAATATGATTCTTACAATCACTGTACTTTCTTGCAGATTAAAATTGGAATATTGAACTTGATAAATATGAAGTTGATGCCAAATCAATATTAAGAAATACTGATCATGAATTCACAAGTCTGTATTTTTCTTAATGGTATTCGATCTACAAGAGCAGAACATTTATTAATTTAAATGTCTCCAGTTGTGGATCAGATCTGCATTAAATGTATAAGGAAGAGACACATCCCATGAGAGGACATGTCTCCACAAAGTGGAGGCATGTCCGTTCATGAGATGTCTCATGAATTGTTCCTTTTCATCTTAACTAAACACCCGATCTCTAATCGGGGTTTGTTACTTATTAAACATAAATGCTTACCAATTTTGATCTTTATTTATCTTGCACAAATAATTAATATCCAATATGGCAATGATCACCGATAATGATGCTCAATCGGGATCCTATATAAAAAATGATATGCCAATAATCTACATGTAATAACCTCTAAATGCATATTGATAGCACACTTTGAATATAGCAGATTTCAATCAGTTATATAAGTGATCATCGATTTCTATAATTTATTGCAAATGATGATATGAATATATATACAATTAAATGTGTATGTGTGTATACATATGTTAGTGTACACACACACACACACACACACACACATATATATATGACCGAAGCTACCATATTTTAACAAAAACCTATAAAAATTTGCTAGGAATAATGAAGGTGGTTATCCAATTGTAGAACATGGATATACGCCTCTTGATTGACTATTAATAGTGTATCTATTTGAGTCAGTTGTTAGTCTTGATTGAATCCCCTCTTCTAATACATCTACAATATGCAATTTTCACTATTTTCTAATGCATAAAAAAAATTGTGGTAATTTTGGTTTAAATAATGAATGATTAGTAGACTTATTTCAAGAGCAACATTAGGTTTCACTGGCATCGTGTCATGTGTATATTTTAGTTTAGTATGACAATGGTTAGGAGAAGCAGATATGATGGATCTATTGTTGAAGGAAAAAAGTTGTGATTTTCAATGGTAGAGATGATGCAGTGACAAATGCCATTGTTAGCTAGTGTTGTAATATTTATTTCTCCTAAGCCTATTGTTGTAAGTAAGTTTTTTAATATTGTTAGCCAATGTTGTAATATTTTTAAAATTTTCCCAAACATCATGATAAATTTTGAAAGATACAACTTTTGTCAATTTAGTTTTAGTTAGAGCGCTAAAAATTGGATACCTTTCCCTTTCATTATTTTCATATGCTTCAATGTCGTCTGAAGTGCTTGACGCATTTTTCATTTTTACATATTGAGCTTCTACAACCTTCTAGGTCTTGTAACTAAGAGAAGCTAAGTATCCTTGCATCTGTACTTTCCAATATGCATAGTAGGATCCATCAAAAGTAGGGAGTGTCAGTTTGTGTGTCATCAAGAACTCCTTAAGCAGTTAATCTCTTCTCCAAGGAACCACAACTCTGATACCAATTGTTTAATATGCATGAAAACCAAGAGGGGGGTGATTTAGTTGTCCACAAACTTTCAATCTGTCCCATAGAGCTAACTTAAATCTTTAATTGTAGAAATATGTAAAAATAAAAACACAACAACCATCAAACACATGAAACACTAGATTTACAAGGAAAAACCTGTTAAGGGAAAAACCACAAAGAATATTATTGTCAAATATATAAACACTTGTAAGGGTGACACTATTTAAGGTGTTTTTTACAAAGAAAGGCTCATTGTTAGAGGCTCACTGCCCAAAGAAGGCTCATTGCCAAAATGCTCATTTCCCATAAAAAGAATGATAAAAGAGAAAAGATACACCGCTGATGCACAATAGCAACTCAACTAACTGATATGTGGATACCTTTGGCTCATTTCTTCTGGTAGATAACACCTGAATATCCACACTATCCTCAATCACTCTTCACAACATCTCAAACATGTAGGGGGACATATCCTCTTTCATACATCCTCTTTACATAGGTACACACTTGCATAGAACTCACACAAGTATACCTGAATGCCACAAACCACTCTAAAATCATAATATTGTATCTTCATTTATACTAATCTATTATATGCAAAGTCTCCCAGCGTCGACCGAACAAGTAGTTGAATACAATTTGAATTGGGTCAGCACTAAACGTTCTTGTTATGGGGAGGAATGAGAACTATACAAAAGCACACTATAGCTGGGACCAAAAATAACATCATACAAATTACATTCCATCTTGCATACACCAATAAAAAAATTGAAGTGTAAACACTTGAGGTCGGCCAAACCAGATTTGAAACACCATCGAAATTTGAAACTAATTTTTTAAGCCAAAAAACTCATGCCATCTGAAATGAATGAAGCTAAGGACATTAATAACTCATTTCCAGAAATACACCACTAGAAATTGTCTTGTGAAGAAATGTGAAGCATGCATTTCACGCATAGACCAATGTCAGTCACAACCATACACAAACAAATACTGATTCCACTATACTTCATTTCGAACCACAAAATCTTGAATCCAACATCTCCAAATAGTTTCCAACAACATACCAAAAACTCAACAACATTTATAAAACATTAAGAATATGCGGAGCAATATCCTTGCATCTAGTAACATAGAAGATAGTCACTAATGACAACAACAACAAGTTTACATCAATCATAACCACGCTAATTAATTAGTTACTCAACCAACTCATTCAGCTTCATTCTGCAACATTTATAACATTCTAAAGGGTCTTGATTATTACAAAGGAAAGTAAAGGTTTTTCTATATCTTATATTAGGATCAATTGTTCTTTTTAGTACATCTCATTAACATGTAATTGATTCAATAAAATATACTATAGGAGGTTTCATTCATGATAGATCGTGTCACACCAACTCAAATAAGACAAATGATGCTACCTAGTCTAGTATCATCTTTGATGATGCAATATTATACTCAACAACAAGAACCTTGGAGTAACCACATGGTCTTCACTGAAGCGGCAATACAATATCACATGCATTCATATCAAGGGGATTTTAAAATGGGGGGAAATCGAATCCCCATTGCCTCCTTGAAAGAGAGATGTCCTGGGCCACTAGACAATAGGGGCCTACTTAATTAGTCAATAATATTCAAAGGGGCAATATATTACCTAAATATGGGGGAGGAGGATTTTTTGAGGGTGGGGGCGGAGGTTTATATAGGAAAAAAGGTGTGGGGGTATTGGAGGGGGGTGACAAAAAGGGAGTTTGGGGCAATATTGTTTGAAAATAGGGGGATTCTTTAGTATGCCATGAATGCACGTGCTATGATTTAGGTTCACTAAGTGAAGCCCATGTGGGAGTAACTCAATCACATCTACCTAATCCTAGTTTTGTGACCAAATTTCATATTCTAGATTTTGTTATGTTACTTGATTGATCAACAATAAATTCAAATTTCATATCACAATAAAAATTAAATAAATACATTATTCACTTATTTCTAAGTTTAATTTAATTTATTATGAAGATTAATCTCTCTACATAAACACATTACTAGCTAATTATTTAAAAAATATTTCAAAATTAACTTTCAAGCATTTATTTCTAATTAGTTCAAATTGTACTCTTCTAAAATTTTGCTAACCTTCTTCATTAGAAATGAATTTCGTTTGCTACCAAGACTCTCATCAAGAAAGTACACCCAAACATTTTTTCATAGTAATTGTTCATTTAAACTTATCTTTTTAACAAAAATAATTTTAAAAATTTTCTATATCAGTTAAAATGCATAATAATTTTCTAAATTTTTTAATAAAATGTCTATAACTTAAACTTTCCTAATAAAAAATTAATTATATTTCATTAAAAAATAAGTAAATAGGGGAAAGGGAGCGGTAGTTGTGTGAGCCAACTTTGTCAACATGTAGTTGTTGCATGGAATATAGTAAGACCTTTGATTTTTTTGAAGATGTGAAATGGACATGTATCTATCTACAACTAAAATTTAGAGGTAACATTCATAACACAACTCATCAAAATAGCTCAATTCTAGTGTGAAATGTCTTAAAATGACTTTTTAAAGATTCAACAAAAACTTAATCTAAACATTTCTAGTTAGAACCAAAAAAAATTATTTATTATTAGTAGAATATGATCATATTTTTATTTAAAATATAACATACATGCAATCTAAATGGACCAAATACCTATTGGTAACTATAAATCTATTGGTGACTATAAATCTTTGTTAGAACACAACCTACAACACAACGGTAAAATTGTGAGCCTCTAATTTGAATGGTCTTGGGTTCAAGTCTACTTAATCTTAACAAATAATAATTAAAATCAATAAATAATAATAATTAAATCTCGGCTATGGCCCATTACCCATATAAAAAAAAACTATGGCCTACACCCATTACAAAACTATCATAAAATTAGTTTTTGACCCATAGTCTGAGTTGGCCTAGTTGCAACAACTTGTGCTTTTGAAAGAGAGGTCACAAGTTGAAATCCCACTAGATATAAGGTATGTAGATCTAAAAATAGATCAACAAATCTTACTAATGCCATAGACTATAAAAGATAAAGAATAACTCAATATGAAAACAACGCAAGAGAGGTCACAAGTTGACATCCCACTAGATATAAGGTATGTAGATCTAAAAATAGATCAACAAATCTTACTAATGTCGTAGACCATAAAAGATAAAGAATAACTCAATATGAAAACAACGCAAGAGAGGTCACAAATTGAAATCCCACTAGATATAAGGTATGTAGATCTAAAAATAGATCAACAAATCTTACTAATGTCATAGACTATAAAAGATAAAGAATAACTCAATATGAAAACAACGCCTAAGATATCTACCTAAAATATTAATGAAAAGAATAATTGAATATGACAACAATATCTAAGATGTCTACCTAAAATATCAAAGAAAAGAATAATTCAATATGACAACAATACCTAAAATATCTGAATTTTGTTATACAGTCATTAAAATCTAAACCTCTTAATTATTCTAAAATGTTTTAAAGACCCACTCAAAAGCAAAAACGAAGAAGAATCTAACATGTTTGGTTTCGCTGAGGACCCACCATATGTAGACTCAAAAACATATAGTTAGTATCATAAATTATAAAAGAACCTTTCCTTCCCTTACATGATTTAACAGATAGCAACACTCTACTATCTTTTGCTTTTGCTTTGATACTCTGCAATCTCTTTTGAAAGAGACGTTAACCACTAACAATGGACAAGCTTACTGTTGGTGAGGGCCCATTATGTTGTTCATCTTTGTTTCTGTCATTCTAGAAGTGGAAAAGAGAAGATTTGCTTATAAACACTCTGCATTCTCTTTCTTAGATATGTCATGGCATTGATGGGGATGACAGTTTTGATGTAATGTTCAGCATGGCAGAGTTTTGAGATACCAACAGTCCATTATATATCGTTCATTTTTGTTTTTTCATGGTATTCGCTCGATCCTCTGCAATCTCTCTTTAAAGAGACGTTAACAAGTGGACTATGAAATAGATGGTTTCGTACCATTGATGGGGAAGAACAAAAATTAGATATTTCTCAGCAAGAAAAACAAATTTACTTCGCATTCTCCAAATTTGGGTGGTTGGAGATCCAGTTTAGACTTTGCTTGTTCGAGGTAATGGAAGTAGGGGGTGAGTATTCTATGTTTTAATTATCATTTATTCAATGTTCATCTAATTTCTTATTAACTAATTTTAAAGAAATCAGAAAAACACTCACTAAAAATTTATTAATAAATATATCATCAACCAATATACACATTTTTAGTAGTAAAAAGTTGTGAACAATTATTCAGACATTTGTGCATAAGTATGGGCAATTTATGAACGACTATGGAACAGTTTTGCATAAGAATTGACATTTTTTGAGGTGGTTGTAATGCACGGTTATTGGAGCATCTTCAAGTGGGTATCACACGACACTTTGAAATGATTGTTTTTTGACACTTTTGTACATAATAGATCCCGCAACATGTGTCATTACCACCCAAAACCCAGAGCAATAGCTATGCGCAGTTAAGTTGCATATGGAGACAAACAAAAAAAATCGTTGAAATCCAATGTATGATTTAGGATTTGTGGGTGGGTGAAGTTCACTAGAATGACTACTAGTATATTTCCCCTAACTCTTAGAGATTGTGAGGACAAGAAAAGGAGTTGAAACAAAATGCACTAGATGTGATAGGTGGTCTTGTTTAGAACATGTTAGTGATATTATTGTTATTATGCAGAAAAATACAAATAATAGAATGAAGGACTGGTGAACTTGGGAGATTCAAGAAGCATATGTTGCTCAACCTTAACAAAGTTTGAACAAGTTTATAGAACTTATCCTTCAATATGCAACTTTTAATTTCCAAGTCTAATTTAATTTTTCTTATGAATAAGCATAAACTTTTCTCACACACATTACAAATTTAAAAAAATAAAAAATGTACACTTTTAAAAATCTATTTTGATTTCAAAATATTTTTTAATACTTTTAACTTTTCACAAATTTTTGATTGAAAAAGATTTTTCTAAATATTATAAAGCTACATCAACTCTCAACAAGCACTACTTGCCTTTACACGTATATTTCTCTTATTTGACTGTATCATCCTAAAAAGTTAGCATCTATAAGTAGATGCTCATTTTAGACCCATTTTAGCATGTATGGGCTCCCACATTGATTTCACGCTCTCCTAATGCTTATTGGACCTTCAAATTAATATTGTAAGTCCTTTCTTGATTCAATTTCTTCATAACTCAAGGTTAACCCTTATTTATAAGTGTGCTCCTCTATTTTCCCTCCAATCAAATAATTGATTTCATCTGTTAGGCCCTATCTTACCATTTGTAGCCTTGGTATCTTGTCCCGACCTCAAAATTGACTATCTAATCAAATCGCACACCCCTTGACTTTTTGAGATCCACAATCCAAATCTGAGCCTAACTAGGGTGGGACAAAATGTTTTGGCATTCTATCCTTGGGTACAAAATGTTTTTTTCCATTTTTTACCTTGACTTTTGTACCCAAATTCAAATTAGGTCCCCATCTCACTATTTTAATGGAGAAATTTGATTTACAATCAACCTACTTGATTTTTAACCCCAAAAATGATGGATTGAGTATATAAATACCTTATCTCTCCTCATTTTGGTAACCACAATCAAGATCTATTACTTACTATTTGTAAGCATTCATGATCAAGAATCAATCAAGCACTTGGAATTCAAGATCTCTTCTATAATTGAGCATCTAAGTCTTTAAGTCTTCAAAGCATTCTTCCTTCTTCATCAAGCATTGTGGTAAACTACAACATCCAACATCTAAGGCTTATCTTTCATGATTTCTTTTGGGTTTTTGTGGAGTTCAAGATATTGCATTAACATTTGTGGTTACATCCAAAGAAACATTGTGTTAAATCGAGGTATGGGGTAATTCACAATTCAAATCTAGCTTCTATTTCATCTTTCCTTTGTGAAATTCCATTACATTTTCAAGGTTGATGCCTAAATAGGGGCTTGAGCAAGGAAAAACCCTTTCCACAACCTTTTTCCCTATTTTTTTGTGTGTAGGTACAAGCTATTGGACAAGATTCGGGAAGATCGGGACCAGACGAAGCATCTCTTCGAGTTTCAGACAAAAACCCAGGGTACAAGGCATCAAAATTGTTTGGTATCTAGGTACAGGGTGTTAAAAACATTATTTACCCTCCAAAATAGGCCCGAATTGATTCTAGGACCAAATTACAGCCTCAGGATCTTAGATTTGCAAGTGCAGGTGCCTACGGGATCTCGATTGTCTAAATTTTAGATATGTGGTAGCATAATTCCTCTTTCATTCCTAGGTACACACAAATCCTCTTCTACCTCCATCGTTATATCATTTATAGCTTCAACAATGTTCAATAGGAAATTGGATTGATCATCGATCACCATTTTCAATTGTACGGTGACATTTAAGACCTAAATTTGATAATTAATCTTACCTTCCAAACAAATTTTCCATGATAATTATCTATTTAACTTATCCTTAAAAACTACGTTTTTCTTTTAAACTCATATGTTTCAATATATATCATTGTGATTACAAATATCTTAACAAAATATCCAAAATCTCAACTTTCATATGTACAATCTTCTTAAAATAAATTATATTCTATAAAAAATAACCTAATACAACTATATAATCTCATTAAACTTAACCCCTCAACTATTGTAACATGTCCTCGAGACCCACTATGAAAGATAAAGAAACGAAGAATAAGACAAGGTTGTTTTGCCTATGATCCATCTACCATGTGGTAAAAGAAGCCTTTCTTGATTATTTGTAATCTCTTTTGAAAGAGACATTCAAAAGTTTGAATCAATGGCTTTGCCTCACCTACATTATTGATGTACTCATGAATAGTCAGTATCCCATTACAAATGGGTGGGATGTGTTTTGAGTCTGCATTACTAGGTATTTTTATATATTTCTCAAATACAAAGTTAAACATTTATTGGGCCATAGAGAAACATATGAAAGGGGCATCATTTTGTCATCGTTTTGAATGCCATATTTGCTTTCAATGAGATTTCAAATTAAGAATCCTTTTTAATTCATCCACATGATAACGTTTTAAGTTAGTTCATAGTTGTGATTACTTTAGAATGTATTTATGATGTGAATAAGGGAACAAATTAAAAGATAGGAAATAGGCGTCAAGAATGGGAGAAGATTGGATTGTTTGACACACATCAAACTCAAGATAATGGCTAGAGTTTTAAGTACAAATTAAAGATTAACATTGTGAATTTTGATAGAAGGATAAATGTTACTTTATTATTCTTGTAATGAGACCTTTTAAGATAAGAAAAAAAAATGACATTTTCAAATTTTGTGATGATGTTTATGAAGTCCATAAGTAAGACAAAAATTAGTTGTTTGTTCGGTAGTTTCTCCAAGATATATTATATAATGTTATGTATTCCAGATATACTTGAAGAAGGTATATCAAATTATCTAGATCAAGTTATGAGATTATCAAACTATAGTGAGGTCACTAGAAGGTTCTTTAATTCTGATAACTTTAAATAGAAATTAGAAAATCAATAACAGTGTATTTCAAGGGAGCATGAATATTATCTTGTGGAAATTAGAAACAGTTACTCTTTTAAATACAAGCATTGTATGTATCATCAAATTCCTCTATGTATTGCAAAGATGAAAAATTAAGATGGGTAGAAAAATAAATATATTGGTGACATTTTGGTAAGAGAGGTGGACACAAGTAGCAATCATAATTTTTGGTAAGGAGGTTATATGATAAGAGATTACCATAGATGCTTTCTACAAATCACATGTTATTCTTGTAAACTTGTTGCATAAATCTTCCACACTTGGTTCTAAACCCAACATATAATAGATTTGATGAAAAGGGGAAAAAATGAAGATATGTGGAAGAAACGTGTTGAAATTTACTTAAACAAATAATTAGTTATTCATTACACAGAAATAGTAGGAGAAGACAACTAATGTTGAGAGAATATTCTTTAATCATTGGTATTTGATATATTATCCTATAGAAAGGATGGAGACTATTTGGTTCTTTTAATATTGCAAGGTAGAAGGGCAACATGACTAGGATTTCATCCATAATAGAAAGAGCTAGTGAATGTCCTTTTTACATAGATAAAGTGGAAGTGTTACTAAATTTTTTTATTAATAATGATATAAAAGTACATTTTCCAAGATGGGTTGTGAAAAAAATGATAATCCCAAAAGAGGAACAAATATCTACCTTCTAAACCAAGTATGGCCTCTATTGATTTGTAGAAGAGATTTGATTTTCAAAATATAGCTTATTGGAATTAATTATTTTTAAATGGTTTATAATAGTTTAAGTTGGATAACCATAGTAAAAATTTGAAGATATAGATTAAATAAATCATCCAAATTGGACATCTACACAACGTATAGCTTCAAGAAATATCTCTCAAAGGTGTTTGAAAGAGATAGGAAGTCAACATGGAAGGAAAAAGAGGACATCATGAAAAAATATTTATTGTCATTATAATTAGTAAATTGACTTTCTATATAACACTTCAACTCTCTGAGAAAGAACACTTTTATGCAATGCTTCAAGGATTCATCGTTTCTCCAAAATATGTCTATTTTGGGTTATGTTTCTCCAAAAAAAAAAAATTGTATCTTCCAATTATTTTGTCAATGCAACAATATCTCCCTCAAGTTTGGTGCATTTAATAGACTTGCTATGAAATTTTGAGTTCAAATGATCAACAGTCCTCTTATCTTCTTCAATTTGCACTTTTAAAATGATTATTTCACCTTCTTCCCTTTTGATTTTATCTTCATGTTCTTATTTTTCTTCTAATTTTTCCTTTAATTTGATGATTTCCTTTTCTACCTTGTATTCTTTGCATTTCTCCTATGTAGTATCCATGTCCTTAAGATCACACTTGAGTTCTCCTTCAAGACCAATTTCACAGTCATCAATATTTATATCCCATCCTTCTGGTTCCATGGCCTCAAGATCTCTTTTAAAGGATATTATCTTCTTGATCTTAGCTTAAGAACCCAAGTGTGGAAAAGATAGATCTACCTTCAGTTGTTAAACTCTTTCCTTAGGAACCTTTCTCTAATACCAATTGTACTTGAATACTCACTGATGCTAAGAGATGGGAGGGCTGAATCAACATAAACTAAAACTTAACCATTCATTAATTTTTAAACCATTTAATTAGATGTGGAGAAGTAAAGAGTAAAACTGATGACATGTAACTGATTGAATGTTTGATAATGTTAAGTTGAAGATAATGCAAGGCATTAAATTAGTTAATGGTTTGTATTGTCATTGATGTCAACTTGATATCATATGTACGGTCATGTAAATAATGCCAAAGACTTTAGAGAATCAATGGAACAAAGGTTATGCTTTCAACAATGCATAAAATTCAAGTATTCACTAAGTGACAGATAACACCGACAGAGTGCACACCATCGGTAAAGGCAAAGAAGAAAAGTCACAGTGATACCCAACGAGAAGAACACAGTGTTTCCCGATGAAGCAAAACCATAGGATACCTGACGAGCTGAAAATAGAGTTGCCCGATGAGTAAAAATCTAATGATTCCCAACAGACGGAGATCCCAAAGCTAACTGGAGTCACACCGATGGAACTGTCAGTTATCACCAACAACTAACTAAAGAGTTGACTGATGGAACAAAGAGTTTAGAAAATGAAAAAATATCTAGCTGGCAAGAGCTAAAGATATACTTAACTGGTTTTTTTCTTTGCTTTATTTGACCAGAGTTAAGTAATTGATTTAAAGAAGATTTGCACAGTTGGCAAGAAGATAACTACGAGATAAGTCAGGATTTATGTTTTAAATCAAATTGGCTGGATTGTTTTTCACGCCAAGAATCAAGAATCAAGAAACAGTGAATATCGTATCTATATAAGAGACAAGCTTAATTTATTCTCGTATCACATTCATGAAAAGGGATTAAGGGGAGTGAATGGAAAGAAGATGTTGAAGGGAAACTGATGAAGAATTACTTCATATAGTCCTGATCAATCAAGCTGAAGAAGAGCTAAATAATTCTACAGACACCAACGAATAGTGAAGCACAACATCACAAAGGAGAAAGTGTGGAGCACAAAGAATTGAATTGATACATTGATCAAAGAGGTAATGTACTTAAATAGATTTGAAAATCTGTAATTCATAGTTGCATTAGAAACAGGTCATAGTGTTTCAGTTTAACCATTGAAGCATCAAGTCTCTTAACAGAGTAGGACTTAACAGTCTTCTATATATTGAGGTACATCCCAAGGAGTGCCAAAAAGGTTGATTCATGAAAGTAGCATTGGATTTTCCTGATACCTATTGACAGTCTAAGAAGGAGGTTGATTCAAGGATGGTAGCAATAGATGCCCAATACTAAGTGACAACTTCTATGTATAAAATCCTCTAACAAGGTCACACTTAATAGTGTGTTTGTAACCTTTAACAGGGTTGGATCCTAATAGGGCTCACTTCAGAAGAGTGAAAATTTGGGGTACCAGTCCCAGTGGTTTTCCCCTTAACAGGGTTTCCACGTTAAAAATTCATGTGTTATGTGTGTATGATTCATTTCTTTACTGTTTTGTATCTGACATAGTTAACACTGGATTGATCGGTATACTCTGCTTATTTACTGAGTTTCGGTAAATAGTTTTACTGCTTATCGGTAATCAAGGAGAATAAGGACAGACAGGAAAACCAACAGACAGTTAATCATTATAAGTATTTCAAGGCATGCATCTTGTAGGGACTTAATAATCTAAGGTTTATTTGATTGGTGGTTATTAGTTGAAGGATAAATTTTTGAGGCCACTGATTCACCTCCCCCCCTCTCAGTTATTACTAACAATTGGTATTAGAGCTTGTGTGCTTAGAAAGGAAGGTTTCAAGACCTAAGTCAAGATCACAAGATGAACAGATGAGATGTGCCCAAGTTGAACAAAGACAACT